>JAQFVV010006208.1:15155813-15465813 GCA_028023455.1 Epiperipatus broadwayi | reverse complement strand
GCTATCAACAATCTCAACCTGCAGTCATTACTAAATAGTTAAAAATAGTCAATTGATTGCAAATCTATTTCTGGAGTTGTTTATAAGATTCCTTGCAGTTACTTTTAAATTTATATAGGTCAGAGTAAATTAAATCTTAATGAAAGAGTTAAAGTTCATAAGAGTAGAGTTAAAAATAGATATCATAACTCAGCTTTGTATATTCATGAACTGAATATTCATGAACTGAATACAGATCATAAAATATTATTTGATAATGCAGAGATTATCTTTTATGAAAAAAGTGATAAAATTAACTTTGATGATAAAATGTTTTGAATCTGAGGCTATCTATCTCATAAAGACATCCTTTGATGTTAAAGGAAATTTGTTTTTGAAGTGAATAATGTAAAAACTATTTTGTTTTGTATATATATGTTGTATGTTTAGTTGAATATCACTTGACATGGTCTATTTCTTAATAGATGAAACCATGGTTGTGGAAGAATTTTAGTGAAATTTTGTTTTTGGCTAATATGGTAATGTTATATGAATTTCTATTTTATATCTTAAAGATTGCTTGTTATCATCTACATTTATAAGCTATAAAAATATTGAGTAATTGACTTATTGTCATAATTAATATATTAAAAAGAACAATATCTGCAGAAAACCATGGTTTAACTTTCTTTCTACTTTTCATTTGGTATGCTTAGCATAATGTGCTATTAAAGTATAACTAAGCTTTTCTTTATATACATTTTATATGTATTTATTTTGAATTACATTTTTCTGAGAAAAGTTTTTAAAAGATTATGTGATCAGAATAATTCTTCTAAGGCCTTAAATTTAAAATATCTCGTGATTATCTTTAATATTTTGTATATATAGTAATAGTGAGATTGTATATAAGCAACAATTTTACTTATTCATTGTTAATAAATTATTTTTTTTATTAATCCATTTAGCTTGTGTTTGTTTATCAAACTCAGTCCAAAAATTATGCTTTTGTCAAGCATTGGTGGTCGATTGGTCAGCACAGCTGCCTTACAAGCAGTTGTCCCATGTCCGCTTCCTGGCCGATGCTTTGACACATGAAATAATAAATTATGCTTTTAACATTCAATATGCTTGTAATATCCACAACCCTGAGAAATCATGCAATCCACTGGCAAATATGCAGAATGATGGTAATAATTTGTAAATGATGATGATTGGGCATTAATAGTTTTCCAGAAGTAAACTTTCTAGTTAGAAGGTTTGGCATGTGAGAGGTTCATTTTTTTATTTATTGAAATTAGAAAAACAAATAAATTATCTTTGGGAAGACTTGTATTTAGCTTAACCTTCAGTGTTAAGTTATAAATCATCATCATTATTATAGAGGTTTGGTTAATATTGTTATATATATATTTGAATTTAGTCATTCTTATTTGAATTTTATTAACCATTTAATTTAAATAATATCTTAGCTTAACTTGAATCAAAATTTTACTGTGTTCATATTTAAATATCATTGGTTCACCAGAATGGCATATAAAACATAAATTATAATTCCAAAATTTTAAATTTATAATCAAAATAATATTAAATCTATAAACTTGGATAATATAGCAATAAATGATTTAATACGTATGATTTTAAAAAGATAATTCTATAGAGATTATTAATTATAATCAATTATATTAATAAAAATTTTAATATTCTAGCTGTATAATTTAAAAGAGTTTAAATAAACAACGTTATGTACAAGTTTGATTCTGAATTATTTATCGCGATGTTTCTTCAAAAGTTAAAAATAGAATTGTATTTAACGAAAGAAAGAACAATTATGTTACAAATTATCGTAATAATAAAGTAGATATATTTATTATAAAGTTTATAGGTTAAATTAATTAATAGTATCACAGATTCAAAATACAATCAGAAATAAAACTTGATTTGTAAGTTTTGATTAAAATCAATTTCACTTATTAAATATTTTTATATTTCATCTTAAAATTCGGATCAAATATTTTTATATTTCGATATTATTTTAAACAGAAATACCAGAAACATTTGTAAAAAAATAAACTTGGACAAAATGATGGGAGAATCAACCAATCAGATTTCAGTAAATGACTTTCTAATCTTACATTTCCCGGTTTTCTTTTTTTTTTCAAAAGTAAAATTTATTAGCTAAAAATATACAGGAACAATGGCTTGAGTTTTGACTTAAATACTGATGCTAGACATTATTATCTCTTTCTATCAAGTGAAGCTGATTGGTATTTTATTTTCTTAGGACAGGTTGACACTGGCCCAGGATTCAATGTGTAATCTATTGGGTGTCAGTCTCTGTCACGAAAACTTGTCAAAAATTTTGATACAGGAGAAAACTATCAGACGATTAAAAAAGAGAGAGAGAGAGAATGATTATAAGTCGGATAGGAATGTTAATTTTTTTTTCCGTATTATAAAAGTTAAAATAATTAATAAACCAAAAAGAAAAAATTTATATTTACAAAGCTATCTGAAGAGATAAAATATTTTTAAAAGATTTTTAAAACTATGGAGTAAACCAATTCTTCATTGCGGTCTAATTTCAAGAGTTGATAATCTACTTATAATTAAAATGCTAGCTAGGCCAGTTTAAGAAAGAAAATGAAAGTTGCTATTTTTGCCAGAATAACCAAGAGAAAGGGAAAACAATGCTATAGTTTAAAAGAAAGGAGTAACTGCATTAACATGGGAAAGCATTCGTTTTATCTATGGAAAGGTAGGTGCTTTAGTCATAAATTTAAAAAGAGAAAGCAATCTCATACATCATGTATGACTTGGTTTCCTTATTATTATAGTCTGTTTTTTAAGGCTTTGATGATATTATATTGCTAAGACTATTAATATATGGTGCATTTGAATTTAGTTCAGTCCCATATTGCTATTTAAGTTAGACAACTGGATTTGAAGATATATAGATGACTGAAAATTTCAGATTTTCTGCTTAATAGTTAAGTATTTGATAAATGTTGGGCTTGAGTTTATATTTTAGATCTAATGTCTGAATTACTTCATAGAGATAATTCTAGATAGAAATTTTAAATGCTTTCTCTTGTGGCATTTATTGACAAGCTTGTTTAGAGTTATTAGCACACTCATTATATTACATTTGTAAATATAAGGTAATTAGGTCATGTGATGTATGACTTGGTTTACTTACTATTATAGTTTGGCTTTTAAGACTTTGGTGATGTTATAAGGCTATTAATATATGGTGTATCTGAATGTAGTTTAGTCCCATGTAGCTATTTAAGTTATATAGCTATGTTTGAAGACCTATAGATGTCTGAAAATTTCAGATTTTCTACTTAATAGTTAAGTATTCAATAAATGCCAGGTTTGAGTTTGTATTTTACATTATGTCTGAATATCCTAGCACCTCACTGATGAAAGCCATTAGGTTGAAACCAGTTTGGAAATAGGGATAATTCTAGATAGAGATTTTAAATGCTCTCTTGTGGCATTTATTGAAAAGGATGTCTGAAAATTTCAGATTTTCGACTTAATAGTTAAGTATTCTATAAATGCTGGGCTTGAGTTTATATTTTAAATTTAGGGTCTGAATGTCCTAGCACCTCACTGATAAGAGCCATTAGCTTGAAAACAGTTTAGGAATAGGGATAATTCTAGATAGAGATTTTAAATGCTCTAATGACATTTATTGAAAAACTTGTTTAGAGCTAATAGAATGCTCATTATATTACTTTATATATATATTATTCTCATTCTGTTAATTAAAATTATTGTCATTGTTAATACTTATGTTGCTTGAATTCCAAGCAGATTGTTTTATTCTGTCATTTAATCATATTATTAATGTGGAAAGGGTAGCAATCAGGAAACATCACTGAATCTGCATAAAGTATTGTTTTTAGTGTGTGTTCAGTCTGATTGTTATCCATATATATTATAAATTACTCGATTAAAAATAAAATTTATATACTCACTTCACTATTATTTGTGAATATTGTCATTTCTTTGTTATTTTGATCAATTATCATTTGTTAAAAAGGTGATTTCTATTACAATATATATGCTTGATCGATTTCTCAAGTTGATTTTAAATATCAAATTTCTGTTATGTATATTCCTTATTTAATGTTATTGATTAAGTAAATATGTAAATATAAAAAATGTTCTTATTTGTATTCTGTTGTTGTATCAAATAAATTTATTATAACAGTTAAGCATAGTTAACATAAAAGGTCTCATCTGACATACAAGTAACTTATTCTAATATTTACATTATAATATAAATGTGGAAGGGATAATGATAATGAAATAAGACAATCTACATGAAGGCTTGTATTTCATGTAAGTTTTGGGCTCATCATTACCTGTGGCTATTAATAAATAAAATAAAACTTTTGTTATAATCACTTGTAACGGGATATATGTGTTACATTTAAATTTTAATACTTAACTTTTTTGTAAATATCTAATACTGAATTAAAAGCACAAACGTTCAAAATGGACAAATAACGAATTATTAATTTATTAATATGTTTGATTTAAATATTAAAATAAGATAAGCTTTAAAAAAATTATAGAATCGAAGCAAAGATTCTAATCTTTAAATAAAATATAATAAAAACCTTTTGATTTTAAAAAAATAACAAGATAGTTTTTAACCTTAAAAATAAAAATTACAAACAGATCCTTAGGGCAAAATGACCATTGAAAAGAAAATGATTACGAAATAGATAAGAGTCGAGGAGTAGAAACAAAATTCTTGCTTTTCCCACCCAAAGATATAGACACAGACCTCAATGGAAAAATCCACATAGTCAGAAACCCAAAATCTACTTGCCCACAAACTCAATGAACCAATGAAATACAGATATGGAATATGTTTGATGTATCCATGCATTCCAGAGATAAGGTGCATGAGGACTATAAAAAAGAAAAATCCAAAAGAAATAGTTAGTTTGAGAATTATAAAAATTAAAATTTTTGAATTCATTCATCTTTGGTAAAAGAAAGAAAATTTAAAAAAAGATATTGTCGCTGTCACCGAGAATTTAATCAGCTTCATCGGGCTTCCTTCAGTTCGGCCGGCCAAAGGCAGCTTTCATCTTCACAGATCCCAGGATCGAACCACTGGTGCCGTACGTAGAAATCTTCATCAAACTTCATAAATCATTATAGTCCGCAATTCCACAGCAGGTTATACATGAAGCTGTAAGACTGGGTTTGATTGACATTTACAGATAGAAATTAAATGAAAAGATAAAAATATCAATAATAAATTATTACCACACTAAATTACAGGAATAATAAGGAGCATGAGTTGGCTGAAAGAATATACATTAGGATTAGTTTAGGTTGTAGAGAATCAATATACAGAAACTAGAAAGTTATGTTAACATACTCTCTGGTTAGCAAGTTAAAAGAGATTCAACATAAAAAAAGACATTAATAATAAGATTCATTATTTAGAACTCAGGTAAGGCAATTACAATGACTTTTTGGGATTGTTACTTCATGATCCTCTGTAATGATAGTGCGGATGAAGGCAGCATTCCTTAACTTTCGGGGCAGGCAGATTCTAATTAGGTTGAAGGCATTTCTTCTTGGCCTCAGTGGTTCTCTAACAGCACAGGCACTTTTAATTGGAAGGAGCTATACCACTGTATGATGAGGATACAGCTAAAAATTGAGGGAAAGGTGGCTTGGGCCCTTCTACTCGAATACCATTTCAAAAAATCAATGAACATGCAGTAGGTTAGCGACAGCAAACCAAACTCTAATACAATAGATTTTCATCCCTATTTATACAGCTTTTAAAGTATTTAAAGAATGTTTTAGTTAGATTCCTAGCCCAAACCTAATCTTTAATCTAAAGAAATATTTTTTTTTATTGTTATTGGAGATGCAGTCGCTATATTACTGTCCAAAATAAATTCAAATCAATTTCCAGATCGGAAATAGATTTGACAAAAATGTGCAGCTAAAGTAAAATCCATTAGCTTTGTTTTAATTTTACTTTCATTAAATCTTTGAATAAAATTTATTTTAAAACCCTGAAACAATATAATGTTTCCATCCTTTTAATTACTTTTGGACAGTTAAGGTTGCATCTTCCATCTTGAATTTTTATATAATTATAAAGAAAAATAATTGCAAAGTGAAAAAAAAATATAATTTTAAAATATACAAAATATACAACATTTAAAATTGTAATTATATACATACTCTCCTGTAATATATGTATATATCTGAGCCGCATTTATTGGCATTAATAATACTAAAATAATTAAAGGAATTTTTATTCAAAATCTATATTTATAAATTTTCTATATGCTTATTATATATATGACTAAAAGGAGGGGACAAAATGTGGGGTTTGATATTGGGCTATAGCGCTGGTTAAGTGGTAGAATAGTGAACCTCAATCTTGGGCTAAGATTGACTGCTTCAATTATATGATTTCTTCATACATATAAACAATATACCTCCTCACATTAAATTTACAATGGAAATAGAGACTAAGGGAAAACTTACTTTTCTTGTTGTACTTGTCCCCAAGAAAAAAAAATCTTTTGTTTTTTTAGTTTTTAGAAAATCTACACTAAAAGAGAGATACTTACAATTTTCATCACATAATTCAAATCTTTTCTGTATCCAAAACTCTTTTCACTAGTCCAATTAACCTTCTTTTGGATAAATCATATTAGAAAAATAAAATAAATCATGTAAATAATGTCTTATTAGCTAATGGCTATAATAATAAAACACACCAAGCCTTATAATTCAACCCAAAACAAAAAGAAGAAACAACTACTAGTATTTTCCTAAATGTTTGTGATGATAGTATTTTAGTTGTTTTTATATATTGGACTATTTGCATTATCTAATATAAGTACAGAAGGTCTTTAGAAAAATTTAACTTTATTTAAATATTCCTGGAATATTTAAATAAAGTTAAATTTTTCTAAAGATATTCAATACTTATACTAGATGATGAAAATAGTCCAATATATAAATACAATTATTAGAGTTTGTATTTCTTACGTAAAAGGAACTTCAAACAATATTGGACGTATTTTTAAATATTACATTATAAGATCAAAATATTAATAACTTCCTATCCAAACCTAAAAACTCAATCCCTCTTGAAACTCATGGAGTTAATGAAATTTTATGTAGCATTGTAAAGCTTCTTATGTAGGTATGAGAAATTATCACATTAGTACTAGAAGAGATGAATATGTTAATGTAGTTAAACAGTACTCATCATCAGTAGCACTATCTCTTCATGCTATGAATACAGTTCATAGTATTGATTTCTCTACAACCAAAATACTATACGGATGTGACACTCCAACAATGTCAGATCAGAGAAGCCATTGGGATCCTTAAAAAGCCAGATTGTATTAACAAAGATGATGATACATATAAATTACCTTCTATTTTGAATATTTTTTTTTAAAAAATCATTAAATAATTTCTAAAATTTATTATTTCTATCAGTTTTTTTATTGGTAGACCATTAAGCGTTATTATATCTTAATGTTTACAATGCCTCTATAATTGTTTTCCTAATAATTACTCAGTTGATGGCCAGTGTGACTCAGCCAAAACATTGTTATATATTTTTATTACAATAAATTATACATGGATGAATCCACATATTACATACATGTATATATTGTTAAAAGGAGGTTACCTTGACAACAGTTTGAGATTGTTGATTGTAATTGATATTGGGATTGTCTAAGAGTTGACTAGTTTCTAATGATAGTATACATATATATCAGGTGTGGCCAAACTTTTAGACATTAGGGGTGACTTTTTTGGTGAAAGTGTATCTGAGGGTGACTACATTTATTTCAGA
The DNA here is from genome assembly GCA_028023455.1 of Epiperipatus broadwayi. Classification (NCBI taxonomy): domain Eukaryota; kingdom Metazoa; phylum Onychophora; class Udeonychophora; order Euonychophora; family Peripatidae; genus Epiperipatus; species Epiperipatus broadwayi. The sequence continues at coordinate 15,457,958 of JAQFVV010006208.1, read as the reverse complement.
GCTTCGAACTGGAAACCAGAAAAAAAAAACATTTTTGTCAGAATGAAAATCCAGAATGGAAAAAAATAATGGTTCGAAGTTCTGTTTTTTTTCTTACGAATTTGTGTTTTTATAAGGATTTTTTCGGTACTCACAAATATTGATGTTTTTAGAAGATACTTATAAACTGATGATTTTTTTATAAGATATTTTACTATGTCGAAGACATTTTACTATGATTACTATTAAATTATCTCAGCTCCTTCTAGTAGTATAATTTGTTCATGTCACTTTATAAAATATTTATTAAATTACAAATATTATAAAAAATTATTTTCTAGAGTTGGTGCTGATTTTTTTTAAAAAATTCAAGAAATATAAAGAAAAAAAAGAAAATTATTGTTTTAGAATTATATTAAAATAAATTAGATAAAATTTGTATGGAGAGTTTTGCCTTGTTTAACAACAATAATGTGCTAGTATAAGAAATATATGGTGATTATGTGATATTTAGTGATAAAAAAAATACAAAGTAAAAACTAATATTTTTTTTATTTTGATGATCCTTGACATTGCATAGTTTTGTAAAGTTTGCCAAAATTTGGCTTGTATAAACTTAAACTAATTCTTAAACGTGATTCCAAATGTAGATCCCATAATTATGACCTATGTTTTAAAATCATTTCATTAAAATCCTTGTTTCTCCAGAACAAGATATTTTCATTTCTTCTCAGAAAAATAGGAATTAAATATTTCTAAGAATTTTAGCTCTAGCGTTACACAAAAATAATTTAATTCTTTTCAGCTTCTTTCAACCTGGGTTTATTTTTGAGATTGACATTAAGAACAGGTGTTATTTTAAATTTACATATTTTTAAATAAGAATAATTTTGAATTTTGCCTTTTTTTATTTTTTATATTCAAATCAGCTCCAAATTTACCATTATAATTTGTCAACTGTAATTGATTTCTTGCCCCCCTAATATATATATATTTGATCACTAGATGGAGCTTTACCAATATCTCTGTACAAGCTTTGTTTACATAAACACTGAGAGAGACAGAATTCAATATCTCTTTCGTTGTCTCCACCTTCAGATTAGCTGACTTCAAGCTAATTGGCTATCATCAGTGAAGCTGATTTCAAGCTAATTGGCTATCATCAGTGAAGGGTAGGGACTAGAAACTAGATCTAGTTTCTAGTCCTTATCCTTCACTGATGATAGTCAATTAGCTTGAAATCAGCTGATCTGAAGGTGGAGACAATGAAAGAGATATTGAATTCTGTCTCTCTCAGTGTTTATGTAAACAAAGCTTGTATGGAGATATTGGTAAAGCTCCATCTAGTGGTCATTAAATGCAAGCTATAAGCAAGTTTACAAAATTTATGACTTGTTTTGTTTATCTTATATATATATAAAGAGAGAGAAGGTAAACAGTCTTTAAATAATTCTCTGCCAAACAAAGATCTTTCAGCATAACTTTACATAAAAAAGCCAATAAAGAAGATAATATTCATCAAACTAATTACAAATTAGGTAATAAGGAGAGTCACTTTATTGGGAAATAATAAATATTTATTAGAAGATGAATAAGCATTGATAACAGAATCAAGATTCATGCTTTATATAAGCTTCATTTGTTATTGTATGAATTACATTTATAAAACCATTTAAATTTGTGCAAAATCAGAATTTATTATCTAAGTAATAATTAATAGAAGTAATTATTTAAAATGATTATTTATTAATCTACTTTCAAAACAGATTATATTTGTGTATTTAATGGGGGTTAGTTAAAATTTTATAAATATATAAATCTCTCACTATTAAAGTCCTATGTCTTTGTCTATATTGAGATCATAGACCAGAGTGAAAGAAGAAATCTATATTTCACTTATAGAGATTGTCTTGATATCATGAAGATTCGTAGTTTAGATAAGCTTGGTCTGTTATCATGGGACTATATATATATTATAAATTAATAATTTTTAATAGAAGTAATATTCAAATATTTTAATTATTAATTTATAAAATCTGATTGATGGAACAGTCTATTATTTATAAAAAATTGTGAAAGGTTGTTAGTTTTCTTTCTTTAAACTGTAAATAAATACTATAACATTTTAGTCTATATAACAGCAAACATCAAAAGATTTAACTTAACTTTTGAACTGATACAATTCCTATTGGTCTAGTGAATTAAAGTTCTAAACTTTTAATTGGTCAATTATAGAATCAGAAGTAAAAAATATACACCTGGGTCTCTTTTTATGCGGACTTATTTAACACAATTTTGAAGTTACGCGATTCATGTTTCACCGGAAGTCGACCTGCGATAATGCGCTATTACTTTAAATAATAAATTTCGCACACTTACGTTATATTGAAAGTAATAGCACATTATTGGAATTCGACTTTCATCTTAGTAATTTCAATATTTTCAGTGCTTTATAATAGTAAGATTTTATGCAATAATAAAATTAAAATCATGATTTCCATATTTTATGTATATACACATTAAATTTTACAAGATTATAATGTAAATTTGTTCAAACATTGTGCGTGTTAATTTTGCATTTTAAATCACATTCTGTTTTTGCTTTTTAAAAAAGAACGTAATCATTATTTTTTTGTTAATGACACTAATCATTAATGTGCTTTTATATTCCAATGAGAGTTAAATGGTTGTATGTCTGGATATCGCGAGCTTCATAAACAATTAATAAAATTATCATCTCAAAGATTAATTACTAATTATGTTGTCACCAGAAAACCATTGACACAACATGAGTGTGAAGTTGGCATTAGTTGTATTTCCTCTTGTAAAAAATTTGATTTTTTACAGTTTACAAACGAACATGTTTTTCGGAAAATAGCAATAATAATTAAAACATGTATAAAAAAATGTAAATTACTGTACTGTAAATTATGCATAAAAATATATTATTTTGAATAAAATTAAATATTATAGTTAAAAAAAAGTTTGTCTTGTGTCAATTTTTTTTCAAATTTGAAATTTTTTATTAGTCATATTTTATTTTTTTTATTTGCACAAATTTTAAAGTAATTTTATGTTGGTGCTTTGCTTTTACGTGAATTTTGAAAACTCACAGACCGCATCCCCCCTTTTTCAATGTAAGTTATGTCTATTTTTGCACGATTTTGTTTGCGCATTTTCTGAGGAACCTATCTATCGCGTAAAATGAGACCCAGGTGTATTCATCTTTTAATACTATATTGTTTTCAGTTTCATTTGTAAAAAGCAAATTAATAATTTGTCAGATTATGAAAATGAATAAAAGTTTTTTCAAAAATAAATTTCTATTTATAATTATAAAAATAATCTATATCAGAAAACCTAAAATGAGCATTTGTAACCTATTAAAAAATGCAGTATACATCATTGATATCTTTCTCAATTTACATTCATGTAAAATTTTTACTAAAATCTTATCTATTCTTCTAAAATAATTATATTTTCAGCATATTTTATCAAAATAATTTATAATATATAAAAAAAATACTCTAAAATATACATTTTTGTTTTGAAAATCAAAACAAAGAACTTAGACCAGTCAAAATCATTGACAAGCATTCCCTTTTATTGAAAATGACAAACAACCAATCAGTGCCTTGGAAAATCTGCCTTCACTCATTGTTATAGCTTGAAATTTAAATATTAATTTTTACTTTTAACTAATTCTAGAGAAGGAAGCATCTTACAGTATGTTTCTGCCTTTAAAATGACTGTAAATTTGCTACAATGATGTAAAAATTGTCAGCTTTAGAGCGACTTGAAGCTGTGAATGAAAATACTCATTGGATGCTAGTCTATGGTTAAAAGCATATCAAAAAGAGTTTACTATTTTCATTGATTACTATTATTGACATCTGTTGGTGATTTTCCTAATATAAAAATATAACATATATATATTGTAATGGGCACACATGCCATTACATTCTAGTAAATAAAATTAAAAATAAAAGTTCGCAAATAAAAAAAAATTTTAAGAATTAAAAATTGAAAATTAAAAGTCATCTAAACTTTATATATATATATAAAATCACACAAATGAAAAATTATTAAAAGAACACTTTATTAAGGAAAAAGAAAGTATTTTAAAACTAAATTTTCAGAAAAAAAAAGAATTTAAAAGATTTAAAGATAAAAATATATCTTTAAGAACATACAAATTTAATTAATTCTATTGTATAAAATGGAAATCATTATTTTAATTAGTAAAAGTAAACTAGCCCTTGGGCATTCCAAAATGTAGAAGTAAAGGTCAGATAGGAGAGAAAAAATAATAGAAACTAATAGCCAACAAAAGAAATCCCTCATGAAACAGACCTCAATGAAAGGGTCATCATTATCATGATGTAATAATGTCCACTCGATCTGAAATTTTATTAAAAAAAATGGACAGATATGTGATAGAGAGAGGTGATGTGTTAAGTCAGAGAGAGTTGAAGGAGAAGAGATTGAAAGATGCACTTTCAATTCCTTCAGTTCTAAAAAAATGAAACATCGTTTTCTCATATTACGGACTATAGGACATCTGGGCCTGGCAATAAAATACCAGCTACAATAAAGGACCAATGGCTAACTGCACACCAATCTCCTCAGGACTTCATGGGAATTAACATCTTCCAAATTACAAACAATTAGAAACTACGGACTTTTTTAAAACAGTAAGAACTATATAACTAATGAACATTTTCAAAACAGTAAGAACTTTAATTCCAAAACCTTTTCAGTATTTAATAGAAATAGAATCCTATATGACCAACACAAATTATTATTAATAATTAATTTTATTTGATGTATTTTTTTTAAATAATTTCCATTAAGTTATCTTTTTTTTCAGTCTTTTAAGTTTTTATTATGATTTTTTTTTTGTTGTTTGTTAAACAACTTTTAATAAATGTTAAATTTATGTCAGGAGTGTATAGCTGCATAGATTTGTAAAGTTATATTAGTTAAATTACGGGAGGGTAAATCTTAGGTTATTTGTTTCATAGTTAAATTGGGTTAATTGATTGGATGTATTGGTATAATTAGTAAATGTAGTATGAGATCCGCTATGTGCAGAATCGCATTATACACCATACTTAGGTGAAATAAGCCTATTTCTTATTGACCATCAGGGACAGATGTTATTCCCTGCTCCATGGATCACCCCCTTTGCCTATGGAATGGGATCATAAGTCGGCAAAAAGGACTGCAATCCCTTCCTATGGAATTTTTTTTATTGTTCTTCTTGCCAGACAGATGTAACATTCCTGTATTGGATGAAAAAAAATTTCTTCTCTATAATCATGCTGTTCAGATGTGCATTCCTGACAGTATGGTATTGTGCTGTCGTATTCATGCTGCATTGAATACATCGATATATCAGATAGATTGATGTTAGTTTTATGCGAACTTTTGGCCTAAGGTTAAATAAGGGATAGAATATTTTCTTTTCAAATACAATCTATGTAGTCTATCCATACTCGACACTAATAAGATATTAAATTAATCTGTGCAAACTTCTAAAATAAAATAAAAAGGTTAAATTGTGAATTAAAATCTAAGGTAAAGTTTTAATGTTTTATAAAAAAAAAAAATTAAAGTAAACATACTAAAATAATTTTAAATTTATATATGTTTAATAAATGTTTGTTGTGTTATTACTGGCAGTGGCTTCTCTTATTTTTTTAATATAAAAAAATATATTTTAATAAATTTATATTTCATAAATCTCTGCATCTCTATGAGCTAGTGGCATGGGCTAATGGTCGGAATAAAATACATATGTAAAAATTTAGATCTTAACAATGTGTATTTGCCTACTATATAAATTTTCCAGGTTCAAATAGCCTGGTGGTGCCCTATACGGCAGATACGGGAAGACTTTATGAATATCCCAACTGTTATAATATATATGATGTACATTTGATTACATTATCAACTTAATATAACTAAATCACATGATACACTAAATTAATGTAGTTTTACTTATACTCCCTTTTGTTTTAATAAATTCACTAGAATGATAATATATATTACTTCTTTTATTTTACATTTTTATCATTAGTTTTTTCATCATAATATCAACTCTATCTGAAATCAAAAACAAATTTGGGGTTGTGCATGGATTCATAAATCCAGAACAGATTACTTATGCATTTATGAGAGCACATTACAATTCACTGATATATGAATTCTCATAAAAGCAATAATTAATACTACATCTTTATTTTTTCTATGTATTCTTATATAATTAATCAATTCATAAAAAGTATGTCAAACATAGTGTGCAATATTAAAACACTCTTCACCTATATTAATAATTTTTATTAATCATTCATTAAACTAGAGGTTATCCACTTAATGAATAATATTTCTGTAGTGCAATTTTCACTACATCACTCTCACGCAAGATGGGGACTGTTTTCCATCTGCTTTTAACATTTTGTGGACAATCATACATCTTTTTCACATCTTTGATCATATGTTTATGATTACATCCCTCTACGAGGGGTTAAAGTGGATAGAAACCAGTCTCTATCTTCCCTGAAAGTGGTGTAGTGACAATTATGCTACAGAAATATTAATTTTCACATATAGGCTTTATGCAATTATTACGAATATTAAATGAAATATTTTTAGTCACGCCCACAATTTTTAATAGTATTGTAAATAAAATCAGTTTTATATATACACTTTGTAAATCCTAAAAAAAAATATATTATTTTGTTTAATATTTTTACATATACATATACCTCCTGCGTGCTTACTAAGTAATTACAACTTTATATTAGTTTATATATTTGCAGTATAAAGATCATAATATTAACTCGTAAATCGCAAAATTTCACGAATGTTAATTTGTATAGGAAATAGTGGACTTAAACAGTGAAGAGAACAATAGCTTCACGCTCCCAAATCAAGATGCTTCAGATTGGCCTATATAAGTGGAAAGTTAGGTTAAATATTAGACAGCCGCTTTTATCTTTATAAAAGTTGATATCTTGTGTCGTGGTTTGAGAGGTCCCTCTGTTGGCAAAATATATATTGCTTGACTATTATAAATTTCAAGGTACATTTAATACAGGTTAAAGCCTGTCTTAAAAGTATTTAATATTTTTAATAAAAATTATATAAAACACCAGATGAACCTGGCCTTGTAAAGGCTGTGGGTTTTTTTTAATTGGTTGCTTAACAAATTTCTTTAAGATTTAATGTAAATTAAGCTAAAGGTTCTAAATGTGAGAATGGTGGAATGCAAAAACTCTGAGTTTTCAGCCCATTGTAATAATTAGTTGCTTTAACAATTTTTTCAAAGATTTAATGTAAATCAAACAAAACATTTTAATATTATTTAAATAAATTTACGAATGTTAATAAAGCTAAATTAAAATTTACATTTTTAAATACACACGTTATATTTGACAGCATTATATATTTAATGATGCCCCCTCTAAATAAAAAAATAATTTTTTTCTTTTTTATTTTTCAAGAGTATCATGACTAATCATAACAGGTTTTAAAAACTTTATTAATAGTTTCCGTTTATTAATGTCAGAATGCAAAAATGACAGCCTTTGAGTTCATTGTTTTTATCATATTTTATTAAATATAATATAAGTAAAAAAAATTTTTAATTCATTGCTTTAACAATTTTTTTTAAGATTCAATGTAAATATGTTTTTTATTAATCATTGGTGAGTATGTCATTCATCTAAACTATATTAGGGGATTGACAGAATATCAAAGCATAGAGCACCTTAATGCCAAATTACAAATCGGCATTTGTGGTTATTTCTGCATCTGGCTGGGAACCTTTATCACAAAATTGAGAACACCTCTGTAGTTAAAAGCAAACGTACTGATTTTTTTTTCCCCAGCATTTTTTATTTAATGATGGAATTACTTTCTTTGCATAAATATAGTGATTGTGACTTTGACATATAATATTGGACAAACATACATTCACCAATCAGACAACAGAGAAGATACAGATTTTACATATAAGATATATATATATATGAAAAGTATTTTAATAGTGTTATTTAATCTATTGTTTTTTTTATCATGAATCAATATATAAATAGAAGTTTAATTTCTGAATGTGGAAAAAAAATGAAATGATAAAAAATGTAAAATGAAAATATCAATATATATCTAATAATAGAAAGTAGAATTTGTTAAACCAGTAGAAGCTGAACATAAAACTACATGATTTTTAATTTAATTATGTAAAGCTGGTAATTATCACAATTATGAAATCAAAAGTCTTTTATATGTTTTAGGAATTTATTAACTAATGTTTCTATTCCTATTTTAAATTTATTTCAGATGCTGTATATATCTTTGTAATTGAAATTTCTTTCCTATTTAAAACTTAGATTTTTATGAATATTTATGTCTCTTTCTATATATATCATAAAACTTTTTTTTTCATTATGGATTAAAAAAATATAAAGATTTCTTTTACAATCTTCTATAGTACTAAAAAATTCAAAGTTACTTCTTATACAGTGTTGTTTAGTTTGGTAGAATTTGATATTAATCTATTTTAAACTTTTGAGATTGATAAGAGAAATTTACTGATTTTTTTTTTCAAATATATATATATAGAAAAGGAAAAATAATTTCAATTAGAAAAGGAGGTCGTCTAAATGCTCCCATAATGGAATTTACTTCAAAAGCAATGCGGCGGGAATCAGAACCTGGTACAGATACAATTGAAATATACAAAATTAAAGTGTGGAATTTTAATTTTTTAAAAAAAGTTATGGATTTGGCAGGAACTAACAAATTAGTAGAAGCCAGAAGATGTTTTGAAAGTCTTGGTAAGTCAATTAGAGTCAAAAGTGTTTGCATGCAAAATAAAAAAGTTATTTCATTATATATATATATTATTTGTGATAAAAATTTTAAATTTTATTGGTTAATTTCATCTTTGCTCTAATTTCTGATAAAAAACAATCTTCTGGTTGAAATATTAAAGCAGTCATGTAAAGAAAAAATTGAGTTTGTTTATACATATATTTAAAGCTTAAAAAGAAAAGTATGGCCAAAATTGACATAATTATCACATGTATAAAATATCATTTTCTCCATTATCTGATTGGTGAATGTATGAATATTTCTCTGTAAGGTTGTCACATGTCAAATTCACAACCATTCTGCCATTAATAAACTGTAAGAGTTGTCCATAACTATCACATAAATTTTCTCCATTGTCTGATTGGTGTTTGCATGAATGTTTCTCTGTAAGGTTGTCAGGTTTCAAATTCAGAAACATTCTGCCATTAATAAACTGTAAGAGTTGTTTGTAATTGTATACAACAGGTACTTTAAATTTTAATTTAGCTTTATTAATACCTTGCCAGGTACATTTCTGAACTGCACCAAATAAGCTGATTTTTCTCACACTTATTTATATAATATTAAAATCTTTTGTTTAACTTACATTAAATCTTTAATATTTACTAAAGCAATAAACCTCAAGAATATGCACTTGAAAATGCGAAGGTAGGGACCTCTATAAATCTTAACCACAAGTTTATATGTTGGAATAAAAGAGAGGAACCCCTTCTTTACTTCTATGTACTTTCTATATAAATAGGTGATGCTGAAGCGGTTAGATCTGAGAGTGTAAAGCTATTCAATACTTCACTGATTAAGTCCACAATTCCTATTTCACATTAGTACTCGCAAAATCTTTCGATTTACAACAAGTCAATGGAAAGATCTTATAGTTAGAAATCTATTACGATAATTTAAAGTTGTAATTATAAATTTATTTAACACATATTGATTTCATAAGTATTATTTACTAAGGCAATAAACCTCAAGAATATATGCTCAATTAAAAAAAACACTATGACAGCCTTATTAAAAAAACTATTACATTTGTTCATAACACTGTTATAATAACTATTTTTTTATGAAGCAGCTGTTTATAATAACAATGTAGCTTAAGCCATGGCACATGCACTTTACAGTTGGAACAATATTTATAATGAATACTCTCCTTTCCAAACACAGGATAAAGTCTAAGATTTCTTTTAAAAAGATTTTATCTTGTGTTTGGAAAGGAGAATATTCATTATAAATATCATTCCATCTGTAAAGCGCATGTGCCATGGCTTAAGCTACAATGTTATTATAATTTATAAAAAAACATTGTGCTATATAAATAACATATGATGAAGCAGTTGTTTATAATTATTAAAATCTTTTGTTTAATTTGCATTTAATCTTTAAAAAAAATTGTTAAAGCAACCAATTAAAAGAAAAGATTACCTTTCTAAGGCCAGGTGCAACTGGTTTAAAATCCAGTCTGAAATAGTTTAAATACTGATTAATATTATTTTTTAGTAATTTAAATTATATTGGGGAAAACATCTTTATTTCATATCCATATTTTGATTAAATTCTGACTCTGACAAAAATCTAGAAAGAAAAATATTTTATCTAAGACAAGGATGTTTTTGTAATATACATTAATTACAGAGTTAATTCTATAAAATAGGGATGGGGAAAATAGTGGCCTAAGGGCCACATGTGGGTCATTAAGAGTTTTTATGTGGCCCACCAAGACAATCAGAAAAATCTGCTTTGAACTGAGATTTCCTTCCCGTAAGTGACCGAAGATTCATCTCATATTTTCCACTAGGATGGCCACATCAATACACATTTGCAGTGTAGATAAGATGTGCAGTGCTTTTCCAGTTGATCTGGTTAATTTCAATTTTATCTTTACATTAGCAATTGTATACATTTCCAACTTTAGTGAAAACATCAACCCTCTGAAAAAATATAAATTCAGTGGTGAAGGTCATGTGTTTAATAAAAAATGGACAAACAAATATTTCTTTGGTAATACAGGAAATAAAGCAGTGTGTTTATTGTGTCATGAAAAAAGGTGCGGCCCTCCGCTAACCTTTGCTTCCACAAAGTGTCCGTGATACGACCCTCCACCAACCTCTGTGGCCCCCAAGACAAAACAATTGTCCACACCTGCTATAAGCTGTTTATAGTTAAAAGATTAAGAAACTTTTTAACTTATTTTGTTAAAACGAATATAAATTAAAAAACAGAACAACAGTAATTTAGTTATTATCGTGTTTCTGTTAATTAAGAAGGGAAAAAGTACATAATCATACTTTTTTTACTTTCTTTGTATCGCTGCCCAAATACTGCATTCAAATTAACTGATTATTATAGATTGGAGAGAGTATTAAAAGTTAGCTTCAATGATGAACAATGTGTTAGCCAAGTTTGAAATCTTGGAAAAGTAGCAGGATGGCTTTTCCATGATTTTACAGTCCAATATGTAGGAAGTACATACTGTTTGCCTAGCTAAGATTCGGAATTTATAAAAAAGCTGTAAAAATAGAAAAACTTGATATTTATTTTTCTATGTGGTAATCAATGAATAAACTTAATTTTAAGATAATTCCAGGCTAAATTTTATTATGCACTATGTTACATTAAAGTATCAGCCTTTACAAGCTATTGTGCACGCACTTTTTACGAGTGTTAATAATAAATGAATACTTTCATTCCCAACATGAGATATAGTATTTATAAAAGAACAAAATGAATCCACTTGTTCTTTCCAACCCAAATGCTTATATAGGGGCAAATCTTAAATACTGGAAATAAAAGCATGAGGATAAACCACTCACTTTAAATTACTGTTTAATATATGGGCAAATCTTAAATACTGGAAATGAAAGCGTGAAGATAAAGCGCTCACTTTAAATTACTGTTTAATATATGGGAAAATCTTAAATACTGGAAATGAAAGCATGAAGGTAAACTGCTCACTTTAAATTATTGTTTACGATATCTCGTAAACAGTAATTTAAAGTGAGTGGTTTATCCTCACGCTTTCATTTCCAGTATTTAAAATTTGCCCATATATAAGCATTTGGGTTGGAAAGAATAATTGGATTCATTTTGTTCTTTCATAAATACTATATCTCGTGTTGGGAATGAAAGTATTCATTTATTATTAACACTCGTAAAAAGTGCATGCACAATAGCTTGTAAAGGCTGATCTTTAATGTAATACAATTATAAACATAGCGCTATATAAATAAATGCTTATTTACATATGCATTATGTTATATATGGATGTAGGCACAGACAAAAGATATTTATTATCAATCATATATATCTTGTCCATACAAAATTTATTTCATTAAACCAATGGAAGTTTTAAAAAAAACTCAACTATTAAATATATATATATATTGTACTTGACATTCCTTAGTCTTATTACCCAGAGTACCACTAGGTCACTGTTGACCTAGAAAATTTGATTTACAGTGATCAGAATTTAAGTGATGATGAATGATCTGATATAAACGCCATGAGATAGATACAAGGAGAGAAACAGATCTTAAATATTATTCAGACAATTGAGTGACAGAATATAGAAACAAATGTCAGCAAAAGAAAAATAATTATTAATGATTCTTAGGTTTATTAAATTCAAAACAAATATTAGTTCTAAAAAAAAGAAAAGTTCAACCAAATCAGTTAATCTGATTGGTCTGATAGTGCATGTGAATATTATGGTATCTTAAAAGCCTCAGCAGACAATTTGGTTTTCTCACCTAAGATTATTGAGAATTGCCATGATCTTCCTGCCAATGGTTTATCTACACAGGCACTACTCTCCTTTCCTTTCTATTTTCCTTCTCTTTAGAGAACTATCCCCATTTTCTAAATACCATATGAATATCCATATCTATATCCCTTGTTAGAGATCTTCAATAAAGGTTACTTGAATGAAAGTCAATGAAAAGTATGGGGCGATCATTCCTTAACCTGGAAAAAGACCTCAGGACTAAAACAAAGACATCATATGCTCCTTAAACCCTCATAAGGGCTTGCATTTAGTATATGGCTCTTAAGGTTACCTCTGTACAAGCAAATAGAAAAGATTATGATTTGTGTAATATTAAATATAATAATAAAAATCTCTCACTCTATATGGCATAAAAGAAAACAGAATTGATAAACCATCAGCCAAAGAACCTTGGTCTGTGGTAAATGCAGACACACATTAAACTAAATGGATTTCAGATAAAATGGGGCAGATGAGATAAAAGGAAAACTACTGGTATCAGCCAAAGCCTTCAATACAAACAAATAATAATAATAATAATAATAATAATAATAATAATAAATAAGTAAAAGATAAACATTTTCAATACACTCAAATTCCTAACCTATTGAAATAAACACTCAAATTAATTATTTATCATTCATATATCACAATAGTAAAGAATAATAATAACAAAAAATATAAATCAACTAAAAATAAATAAGCTTATATAAATAATCCTATCATAAGTTCATTTTACTTTTCCCCTGTGTCTGTTAAATAACAAGATTAGAGAATTAAGCCCTGGTTAAGTGATTCATTTCAATGGTCTGTGCGAGGTTCGGTTCTAGCAAGTGTACACTGCTGTTGTTTTTCTTTCTTTGTTTTTTCTTTTTTTTTTTTTGATAACTGAAATTGATCGCAGAGTATGAGAGTAAATTTACAGATCAGTCTCAAATACTTTGAAATTAGGGAATGTTAATGTTAGAGCTCTGAGGTTTATCTTAGAAGGATTTTTAGCACAGCATACCTCTGATAATTTTCTGCAAGGCTGGAAGTTTCTGCATTATGAATTGTTGGTTGCTAATCCCTGGTAATAAGTGTATGTTCCTTTTATTTGAAATTGGTTTGAAAAGTCTATGATAATAACTGGGTGATTTGTCTAGCAATTCTAGTCTGTCAAAAAAACAACTGCTTGTGGAAAGCTTCCTTGCGAGAGAAACCAAAATCCCCAACCAGGGCTCTTATATTTTTTAAAACAATTAAATCTTAATTAATTAGAAAAACCTCTCCCTTCCAAGCTTTTGAATGGAAGAATTTGGTTTTTAATAACAATGGAACAAAAGTATCTCAATCAAACTCTTTTCAAAGCAATCTCAATGATTTCAAAATATAATTGGGTTTGTGCAATATGTATACAGGAAGCCCCCTAGTTGCAAACATTTGAGTTACAAACATTTCATTGTTATGTAATTGCTTTTGGACTTTAGATCTTTATCTATGCACGTGATAAAAAAACTATTTACATACATTAATAATTGAATTTTTGCTAAAGAAAGATAAACTTTAGAATTTAAAAAATAATTAAAAGTATATTTTAGAGAACAGTAAAAACCTATATAAAATACAGTAAATCTTCCCATTTCTTTGACATTGATTACTTTTATTTTTAGCATTGTCACAGACTGTCTTGATTAGTGCTTATTTTTAAAAATAGTTTGTGCATGATTACATTATATATACAATGCATATATTTTTGTTTTGGTGAATTTTTTTCATTCTTATTAATTAAAAACATGAGTGAGAAATGAAAAAACAGCAGTGTTGAAACAACTAAAAAGAAATCAACCTCTCATAAAACTCAAACAGTTGAGACAAAAATGGATAGAATTAGTTGTTTTGAAAATGGTGAATCTTTTGCTTCAATCTCACATTCATATAATTTAAACTGATCAACAAAAATACAATTGTGAAAAACAAGAACAAAATTAAGGAATAAATTAAAAATTGTGGAAATATTTCTTCAAAGATTATTTCAAAAAGACATGGCAGAGTAATGGATGAAATGGAGAAATCATTGACTTTATGGATTAAAGATCAAGATCAAAAAGTATCTCAGTGAGTTTACCAATTATTCAAGCTAAGGCTCTTAGTTTACATAAAGATTGGAAGAAAGAAGAATACTCTGCTGTTGAATTTGTAGCAAGCAATGGCTGGTTTCACACATTTAAAATGAGATATTCTTTACATAATATTAAATGTACTGGGGAAGGTACCTGTACAGATAAGAAAGCTTCCAGTGAATTTATTTCTACTTTTTCTAATATTATTAAAGATGGAGTTTAGATGAGAGAAGATTATTTTGGAAAAAGATGCCTGCACATACATATTTAGCAAAGGAAGAATCAGTTGCACCTGGGCATAAACCTTCTAAAACAGATTACATTGCTTTTTGCGGGTAATTTAGCTGGTGATTTTAAATTTTAGCCAATTCTAATTTATTAGACAGAAAATACTAGAGCATTGAAAGGAAAAGATAAACGAATGCTTCCAGTCATTTGGATATCAAATCCTAAATCCTGGGCTACTGCACCACTTTTTCAAGGTTGGTTCTCACATCATTTTGTGCCTTCTGTTAGGCAATATTGTAGTGAGAATAATTTACCATTTAAAACACTATTGCTCTTAGACAATTCTCCTGGACATCCAAAATCCCTGCAAAATTTATATCCAGAAGTTAATGTTGTGTTTATCCCTTCCTATACCACAAGTGAAATAGAACCTATGGACCAAACTGTGATAGCTACTTTCAAGCAGTATTATATGAGAAGATTAATGATTCAAGCAATCAAGGCAATTGACAAGACAGGTGGACCTTCATTAAGAGATTTTTGGAAAAGTTATAATATATAGAATGCAATAAATATTACTGGGGATGCATGAGCTGAAATAAGAGGGTCAACAATGAAATGTTGTTGGAAAAAAATATATCCACAAATGATGAATCCTTCTAAGGACATTGAAGAAACTCCTGACAATATCACAATTGAAATAGTCAATATAATAAATGAATTAAATTTAGTTGTCACTGATGAAGATATTGATGAGTTAATGCAATCTCACTCAGAACCTCTGTCAAATGGAGACTTGATTAAACTACAAGAGATGAATAAAATACAAAATGAAGAAGCTGATAATGAACTTGTTGTTAAGAGTTTGACAATCAAGAATATGAATGAAGCCTTCGTGCATCTTGACAAATTTTTGACTATCATGGAAGGATGTGATCCTAATGGAGAGCATATATTTCATGTACGAAGGGCAATAGAAAAAGACACAGAATAATTACAGAATTCTTCATCAAGAGCAGAAAAAGAATACAATTCAATTAACTCTTGATACATTTGTAAACAAAATTCCAGATACTAATCGATAAAAAATAAGTACTGTATTTTGAAAACACTTTTTGATGATTTTTTTTTACAGACCTCTACTTTCAAACAATTTCAACTTCCAAACACAGATCAGGAACCAATTAAGTTTATAACTAAGGACTGTCTGTATATGGTTATAATGGCATGTACTCAAAAAAAAAAATCTCAAATTTTAAAACAAGCATTTTTTTAAAATATCCTTATAAGTATATTTTTACTTTTTCTCTATTTTAAAATAATTGACCTTCAAAAGGGAGAAAGCCTCTGGTTCAATATATACTCTGAATATGGATCTAAAAATTAAAAAAACTCGTCAAGCATTGGTGTTCGAGGCCGATGCTATGACACATGGGAAAAAAAAATTAAAAAAACTCTACTTCACTCAAGTCATTTCATTTCCTATTTTAAAAAAAGAAAAAGAGAATTTTTTTTACAAAAGCTGGAGATAAACAACTTTTGAATAAAATTAAAACAAGTGTTTAAGAAATTAGTTGTTTATGCAGAAATTGGAAAATCTTTGTTCAAAATTTGCAAATAGGAAAAACAAAAGTTAAAGAGAAAATAAATTTGAAACCTGAAGAAAAGTTGTAAATATTGTATTTATATATTTTTTTCATTTTTCTGTTAATAAGTTAATCCCCCCCCCCCAAAAAAAAAAGAAAATAAACTGTAAATATTGTAATTAATTTTTCCACAACAATTTCCTTTTTTTAAAAAACAGTAATAGAATGTAAATATTAAATACAACATTTCTTACCAGCCATTTTTTTTTGTAAACATATTTTGGGATCCCTAAAACTGTAGATTTATCAAAAATACAAGCTTCCATCTTGGTTTACTTGAAAACTCACAAGTACTACTTTTGTTTAAATGTTAAGAGTATTTAGAAAGAATAATAACTTACTTGCAAAGATCATTAAAATTAATAATTGAATTATTATTTTTATATTTAAATATATATGTATGTTTGTCTTTATTATATTTACTAAGGCAATAAAACTAAAGCATGTGCGGTTGAAAATGCGAAGGTAGGAACCTCTACAGGTCTTAACCACAAGCTTATGCCTTGGAAGAATAGAAGGGAACCCTTCTTGACTTCAACCTACTTTCTATATAATAAGGTGAAGCTGAAGTGTTAAATCTGAGAGTGTGAAGCTATTCAATACTTTACTGATTAAGTCCTCAATTCCTATTATACATTAGTACCCACGAAATCTTTCAATTTACAACGAGTCAATGGAAAAATCTTATAGTTAGAAATCTATTATGATAATAGCTTCACATATTTATATAGAAAGTAGGTTGAAGTAAGGAAGGGTTCCCCTCTTTTCTTCCAAGGCGTAAGCTTGTGGTTAAGACCTGTAGAGGTCCCTACCTTCGCATTTTCAACCGCACATGCTTTAGGTTTATTGCCTTAGTAAATATTACTTACGTAATCAATGTGCTTTAAATAAATTTATAATTACAACTTTATTATATATATGTTTAATATTTAATTATTTAGATTTAATAAATTTATTATTAACAAATGAAATATTATTTGTATATGCTAATACTCACTTGTATGTGCATAGTTATATAGGTACACATATATCAAAAATCATTCACTATTTGCATATTAAAATATTTATTGGTGTATTAATGATTGGATATTTTGCATTATTAGATATGCATATATTCATACATGATACTTATTAGGATTTATATACTTCTAAACTATAGTTTAAATAATGTTACATGTAAAGATTTCTTTTATCATTCTATGAAAACAATATCTGATATTTGTAGGTCAAAATCAAGATGTTCTATTTGTATTATAGAACATTTATCAGAACTTTAATTTTATTTATTTTTATCTACTTCTAATTAAACAATAAATTTACTATTCTTTATTTAAATTATTTCAGTGAAGTTATTTAATGCTAGCACAGTTTAAAATATGTGTAGTTTTTCTTTTTCACAATGAGTGGAGTTCTTCTAATCAAAAAGCTAATTCAGATTAATAGTAGATAAAATCATCAATCATTTTTAAAATCCACTCACTTTATATTATAAGTTTATTGATGATGTCCTAGTCCATTGGTAGAGTACATTCCAATACCAAACAGCCCAATGTACTAATAATAATCAGCATATATATATATGTATGTAAGCAAAGTAAGTAAATAACCCTCCCCCAAGCTATGACTTAAAAGCACTTTAAATGTTTAAATCCTAGCCTGGGGGAAAGAGATTTACTCTCCTTGTTTATATATATATTGAGCTATGTTTAATTTAAAGTTTATATGTATAAATAAAGAGATTCCATTGTTAAAAGAAGGTTGCCTTGACAACAGTTTGAAATTGTTGATTGTTAATGATATTTGGATTGTATAAGTGTTGACTGGCTTTTAATGATATATATATATATAACTTTATAATTATTTTCAATACTTACATATGTGAATGCATCAGAGATATTGAGGATTTTTTTAAATAATGTTATGCTCCAGATTAGCCTATGATTTTTTATATGCTTCTTTTAAACCCAGACACAAAAGATGCCTATTGATTAACTTGCTGATATGTTTAATTGCTTGTATTTGCTTCTGATACTAATTCATTGCTCATTTACTCATTGATTGCTTAATTATTTTTTTTATTTGCATCACCTCTCAATACTGCATTGTTTTGTAATATTACAATATATATATACATGTGTGTGTAATCATGTGTGTCATAACTAGCTTCATAGTACAATTAGTAATGCATTTAGCTGTCATCCATTTAACCTCAGATTGAAATCCTAATAATAAATTATAATTTTTTAGGTAGGAGAAGATTCTTAAAAAAAACTTAAAATTTATTTCTCAGGTGATTCATAGCCAATATGAAAGTCATTTAATTATTCGATAAGCTAATGGATAAAAGAAAGAAGTAAACCTCTGCAATTTATATTATCTAGCAATCCATTAGCTTAATTCTATTCTTTTGTTAATATGAAGAAACTATTGCTCTACAATGGGCTATATATTTTACATTTATATATATATATATTACATTTAGATATATAACAGTCCATTTTCTGTATGGGAGAGGGGGATCACATCTTGTTATGGTTGGACCTAGGGTCTTTTTGTAGGATTCAGTGAGTGATGTGATCAAGAGCCTGATCAATGATTGTGTCCATCTCCAATGGCAAGTTCAAATGATTACACATTAAATTTGAACACAATTTATATCAGTTCAACCACTTCCTACCCCTCTTTCAGGTTCTATTACACTACAAAATTCAAACTCAAGGAGAAGTTGCAGTTGACTCTCTTCAGGGATGAATCTATATAAATAATATCCTCACATCTATATAAGTGCAATGAATTAATGACTTTCCAACCAATCTTGCTAAAATATTATGACATAAGAAAAAGAGAATGTGTGTGCAAAATAATTTAGATAATATGTAATCATGCTGAAATAGAATGATTTAATAAATCAGAAACTTCTCAAAGTTGCAAAATAGTTTAACATGTTTTATTTTAACAAAGAAAAATTAAGAACTATTCAAAAAGGAATCCAAATAATAAGTTGGTGAGTGCTGGCATGCATGCCTAACATTAATAAAATAATTGATGATTCAAACCATCTCCTTTCTATCTCTGTTAAGTATGCATCATTAGCACTAAGTATTTACAAATTTATTACAATTTAAAATAAGAATCCTCAAGTTTATATTTAAGCCCAAACAGTAGCATAATGGGTTGTGTCCTTGCAGCTTGTTCCAACTGACAAAGTCCATCTTCCCTGGAAAAGAAACCCCCTGTATATTACTAATCTTTTGTTGATAGTGAAGTACATGTATTCAAGAAAGTTAGTCTTTCATATCAAATAAAAAAAAATAAACAAGAGTTAGTTAATTAGTATAACAAGTTAACAAACAATTCTGTCCTGTACATAGTGAGTGTTCTTAATGTGGGGAAAGTAAAATCTTACCTCCCATATTAAGTTAGATGATCCGTCAAGCTTGTTTGGGAAGGAAATCTACATTTTATTTATTACAAAACAGAAATATTTGTAATCCCCCCTTTTGATTTTGTGATTTGAGAAATGAAATGGTCTAAGCTAGGCATATGCTTCCCCATTGTTCATAAATAAAGTTTAAAGTTCAGATGTTTTACTTAAATGATTTGAACATTTTGTCTTAAGAATATCCTATAAAATGTTTCTAAATCTCACAGCAAAGTCTCTCAATCTTGCAAATTCATGCTCTTTTAGGATGAACACTGTCAGTCAGCTTCTGTATGGTGCTGCCCTCTTGTGGTATCCATTCCATCCTCTGCAAGCTGATATAGTGAAACTAAGATAGAAGTTCATTCTATAGAATTTTGGCATCTCAATTAGGTTTTCAATAGATGAATTAATGTTTACATCTTCTGGAAAGTGTCTACACAAGATCTCCACAGCAATTAGTTTAGCCAAAAAACATTGGTGTAGCTTTTAAATAACTTGAATATTCTTGTTTATAAATTATTTAATGTTTAACGCTTTAAAATGTGATTCTGTGATATATATATATATAATTAACAGACATAAAATTACTCTTCTGATAACATTTGAACAATGTGCTACTATTCCTTTATAGTTTTCACAATTGATGATATTTCTATTCTTCTGAATGTTTGCTGTCTAATAGGAAACTCCCTTGGAAACAGGTTTGCAATATTGTAAAATAGTTTTTTGTTGTAAAAGGCTATGTAAGTAAATAATTCCTTTGGCTTAGGCAACCATCTTTGCAATTATTCTCATATTCGAATCTGGAAATATATATATATATTATCTTCACAAGGTTTTTATATATAGTGATTGTTGAGTTTGTTAATGTTTTCAATTAAGTAATTGAATCATAAACTTTCATCTTTTGAACAAAAGTTCAAGCCTTGGTTAATTTCCATGGTTACTAAACAATAGGTTTACTTTTGTTTTATCTATATATGTGGAATATTTAATCTTTGATTGTTATGTCTAGTTAGGAAAATATTTTTTTAAAGCTAATGTTTTCTAATTGACATTACTAATATACGTGTAAGTTAAATTTGTATGTGTGTATTATGTTGACCTCAATCATTTATATGTTGAGTTTGTTTATTAGAGGGTACCGACTTGCAAATGAGCATGTACATGAGTGTTTACATGAGTTGTAAGTGTCCCTTACAATATATATATGTATATCCCAAAATCTTTGGTTAACACACTTTTTAATTGTACTTGACTCAGTACATATAATTAAAAAATAAACTTTCAACTTTTCTTATAACCTTTTTATTGCCAATAAACATCACATGTCCATCACCTCTTATGCTTGTGTATAATTGTTGTTAAAACACAAGCCAGAAACTAGTCTGGGGATATTGGATGAGTAGGCACTAGATGGGGATTTTATGCACTAGCCTTCTGGCATCCATTGATTACTCTAGCTTGTTGTGTGTGCCAATCCGTATAGTGAGTTTTGCCTGTTTTAACCTTTTTATTGCCTAATAAATCAAAAAATAATATTATGAAAATTTAAAATCACTCTCACATTTCAATTATTTGATTGGGTTTTTTTCAAGAATACACACAAATACAAAATTCTAGTAAAAATGAATTACAAAATACATAAAATAATTTAAAAAAGATTTAAAACATTACATATTAAACCATCAAACATCACATGATCACTATTCTTTATGCTTACACAAACTATTTTCATAGAGGCAAAACTCTTCATACAATAGTGCCACCCAGTGTAAACCATGGTAATCAATGGATGCAGGAAGGTTTGTGCATAAAATCCCTAGCTAGTGCCTACTCATCCAATATTAGATCCTAAAATCTCTATGCAGTGCTTTCAGATCCAAGGCTGCTCGCTGATGAAAGCCACAAGCTAGAAACTCGTGAGTGGGCACTAGATAGGGATTTTATGTACAAATCTTCCTGTATCCATTGATTACTATGGCTTGCATTGAGTGGCACTTCTATATGGAGAGTTTTGCCTCTGTGAAAAACATTACATATTACTGACATATAATATTCAGAAGTTGATATGTATTCTTCAACTGAAGCTTAAAATTGATATCTGTATTAAAAATAATATCTAGTTTAATAAATGATTAGGGATAATCATTAATGAATTTATCTAAAATGGT
This sequence comes from Epiperipatus broadwayi, assembly GCA_028023455.1. Classification (NCBI taxonomy): domain Eukaryota; kingdom Metazoa; phylum Onychophora; class Udeonychophora; order Euonychophora; family Peripatidae; genus Epiperipatus; species Epiperipatus broadwayi. The sequence continues at coordinate 15,435,765 of JAQFVV010006208.1, read as the reverse complement.
TGATATCAAAATTATGAACGCAAAACATTTGACACTTATAAATCAAACTGAAATCATTTAATATTAAGAATACTGAACAAATAATGAAAACACATGTAAGAGATTGTAATTATTGCCAAATAATGAGTGCTAGTTCAGCATATGCATCTTGGGTTCATGTTTTTTTCAGATATTTTTTTTTATATACTTGAGGAATGGTTAGTCGAATGAAAGTTATATGTATGTTGTCTTCAATCATTGCAATTGTTTATGTGGATATTATTAAATTACTTCTTTTTTTTCGTAACGAAAAAAAATAATTTGTTTTCAAGTTCAGCCAAGTCTCCTTTTTTTTCTCATGTGTCATAGCATCAGCCGGGAAACGAACCCGCTAACCCAGGACAACTGCTTCTAAAGCAGCTGTCGCTAACCTCTTAACCACCAATGCTTGACCAAGTCTCCTTTTTGTACTTTCTTTACCTCTAATTAACACAAGAATGATCTAGAAAACTTTTCTCTGTCATTCCTTTCTTTAAATCTTGACCATTCAAAAGTCATTCTTATATCTGCACTAATTAGTTTTAACAAATATTAAACATTTCAAACTTTTAATTTTTTTTTATTATAAAATTTGAAGACTTCATTATTGTATATCATCAAAAATAATCATTACTTTATGTGTTTTTTATATAATTTATCTTTTAATTTTTAATTACATTGTAATAATTTATCTTTTTTACAAATTAAAACCTAAAAATAAAATTTAAGTTCTCAAATTATACTTATTTGATATGTATATATTTTACAAACATTTGTTAAACAATTTTTTTTATATATGATTTTATATCCCATATACACACATACCTAGATGTATTTTATATTGGACTATTTCCATCATCTAATATGCATATAGAATGTCTTTAGAAAAATTTAACTTTATTTAAATATTCCAAATACATTCAAACTGTTAGTAATAGCACAATTATAACACCGTCATCACAAACCTTCAGGAAAACACACATACCTAGAGAATTCCCTTTATTTTCATTTAATAATGACTATTCATTTAATAATCCTTACTTTTTATATAAACCTGGACAATCGTCTCCCCTATTAATATAATCTTTCTATGCACTACATCCACTATTAAATCACTAACCTGAAATATATTATTTCAGTAAGAATTTAGAGGGCTAAATATTTTATGCAATGTTTTGAGATTAATTATTATAATTGTTTATACATAATTAAAGTGCCCTCTACCATCAGAATATGGCAATAAATTTTAAAGACAAAAGGATACTTTTTTACCTTTATCCTCATTTACATATCTGGAGGATTGTCTGCAAAGCCTTATCCAGAAGGGATGAATGAAGATGATCAGAGTTTGTGTGCTGGTAGATGATTGTGATAAAGTAAATTGAAATGAAGAATGTATTGAAATTTTTTTTTCTTTTTTTTTTTTTTTAGATCTTATTCTTTTTTTAATTACATTTTTGAATCAAATATAAAGATTTCCATAATTGCTTCCATTTATCTTCTCAATAGAATAAATTTTATCTTTTAATCTTTATAAGATCACGTGGTATTTGTAAGTTTTTAAGTAAACCAAGATGGCAGCCCATATTTTTGATAAATTACAGATTTGGGGGCTGTCAAAAAATGTTTACAAAAAAATTCCTGCTAGGAGGCATTGTATTTAATATTTATATTTTATTTTTTTATTACTATTATTTTAAAAAAAGAATCATTGTGGAAAAATTAATTAAAATATTTACAGTTTATTTTCTTTTTTGGATTAACTTATTAACAGAAAATGCAAAAAATATATAAATCCAATATTTATACTTTATTCTTATTGGTGGTATGCAATCATATCATGATCATTAATGCATACTTTCTGGGAAGGCAGGATCCTGTACCTGTCTCAAATTTGTATTTTTATTTCAATTTACCAGAAACATTGCAACAAAATACAAATTGAACCAAAATATGACAATGTTAAAGAGTGTCTCATCACTTTCTACATTATAAATTAAAAAAATTGAAACAAAGCTTTTTAATAAAATTTATCGTTATTTATTCCTTTTTTAAAATTTAACAATTGATTTATTAATTTTGTTTTAATTTAACAACTAATACACCTTCAGTAGATTATAGTCCCTCGAAACTATACATTTATCAAAAATATGGGCTGCCATTTTGATTTACTTGAAAACTCACAGGTATCAATCAAGCTTTACAAACTTCAATTTTTATATACTTGGTTTGAATATTTTTGGCCAAATACAACATATTTTTTAACAACTTTATTACTAAAATTAATTTTAACAGAACTTAAAAAAAGAAAAATATATAAAAGTCAGAAATAAAAAAAGCTTTACAATCATTTTTTCAATGAAATGGAAGGCTGAAGAATTGTGAGTTGGAATAGTTTGAAGCCTGTCCATTAAAGTATGAAAGTTGGTTAATATAAAGCTGAGCACTGATTATATGTGTGTGTGAGGATAGTAATCTAGACCAACTGATGATTGCTGGATTAGCATGAAATACGTATATTGGTGATTATTTATCTTTTCAACGTATGTGATCAGGTGGTTTGGCAATATGAGTTGGCACTAAGAATAGTGGATAGTGTGAAAGTCTGAGTTCAAATCCCGCCTATATTACATATATAAATGCAGGTTTTAGCCTGTGCAATATATTGTAATTAACAATAAAATGTGACTAAGCCCCAACATTTTGAGAAAAATGAGTTCTCTCATTTAATCTTTGAGCTATACAACTTTATATATTTTTGGCAATTCCTGCCATCTATTAATAAACACGAAAACTAAAATATAATTGTACCAATAATTTATAAATATTTACCGTTAGATTTCAATAGAAGTATTGACATACAAATCATTCAATTGCCAACCAAGGTAACTCATCTCCCATGAAGTTAAATACTAGTGTTGTTTCAATATAAATTGGAATTTGCCAAGAAACAGTTGATTTCATTTTTCATAGAAAAAAAATAATTTGTACATTAATGCTGTGAACTAGGCTATATTTTGCTCCAAGCCTCCCTCCCTCACATCCAGATGTATATAGCATGTAATAGCTTGTGTTTTATTGATTAACTTTGATTAGAAAAGAATACATATTATTTATTGAACTGCAAGTGTCCAGTACTTTTCAGCATGCACATATATAACACAGATGCTTTATATATATCACAAATAAGCTCTTAACAAGCTTTGCAGAATATCCCCAATCTCAGACTGTTTTCTGCTACTGGCTTCCTCAGTGAGGTGCTAGGATATTCATACATATATATATATATATAGCATGGATATATAAATTAAGATTATAGTTTAAACTAAATTTTTTAAAATGGTAATAATGTAGTTCTTAATAGTAAATTGAAGGAACATCTTTACATATATTTTATGAGTAAGTGTTTAATCATCCATTCTATAAAAAAATAATATGAAAAAATTGTACTGTAGAGTAAATAAAATAAATAATGAAATGTTGGTCTTTCATCGAAATTAAATATGCTCTGGGAAATATTGTTTTTCTGTTAACTTTTTTCTCCTATGAAAACATAATAGATTAGTCTTTTTACAATCATTCTAATTGTTTTGATGTTTTTAAATCAGTATTAACTTTAAGTATATTCTAAAATTTTGCAAAACTTTTAAAAAATATTTTAATACTCTTTAATTCATTATGCAATAAAAAATGTTTCTGCAAAGAAATTTGTACTTGAAACTTTAATTTATTGTTAAAAACTTCCATTTTTGTTAAAAGGACGTAGCCTTGACAACAGTTTGAAATTGTTATTGATATTGGGATTGTCTTTGTTGATTGGTTTTTAATCATATATATTTATATGTGTGTGTGTGTATAATTAATGAAAAATTTAATGTTTTAAAATTTTAATTAAGTAATTTACAAAACACACAATTTGATTACTGTTTTAAGACATCTATTTTGAATTTTGTTTTTAGCCGACTTCGATCTTTATAAAAGAATAATTGGAGAACCTTTTGATAATAATAATATGAATGATATGATTGCTTTCATGGAGTCAACCATTGATGTAAGTAAACAATTTCTATTAATTAGTCATTTTATATGAAATAGCAAAAAAAAAATATAGCTATATTTAATAAATAAAGAGTGTAAATAAAAAGATATTGTCTATATTATTCTTTATATAACTTTTATTACATTAATTAATTTTCTTTAACAGATATAACTATGTCTATTGAGTAAAAATAAGTTTTAAATAGCCCATTAAAAAGGCCTATATGACACTTCTCACAAATGCTGAGAAATATAAAGCAAGTAGCATTTCCCTCCTTGCTAACAATTTATTCTATAGCAATATAAAGCTAAACTGCCTTTTAATTATCAATGATAACATGGTTAATTAAAATTAAGGTATCTGAGAAAAAAAATTTTGTTCATTGGGAAATATCAATTTACCACTTAAAAAATTTTCATTCCCACATTTTATTTGATTACTCATATCATGCTGAAACATTAACCACTATACCAGAAGGGCCTAAACTGGAATGGATCCAAGGATCTTATATTTCTGATGCTCTTGTATTGCACTAAATAAAGCAGAACATTATATCCATTTATTTCTTCTTTTAAACTATTTTTTTACAATCTTTATACTTTTCCAAAATACTTAATTTTTCAATCTGTCAAAAGCTGTTTAATCTAATTTTAATTTTTTTATTTAAAAAAGAAAATTAATAAAAGTTTTCTTTTTAAACACTCATGGAGACTTAATTTTATTTATAGAACCTTTACATTTTTATTTACACATACATTTCAAAATTGTACATAAAAAAGATATATAGGTAATTATCTGAAATCTGGGCATGGCCACCTGATGGCATTGTTTATGTGTCAAAACACATAAAAATGCCATTTCCACAGCCAGCCTTATGGCTAATACAACATTTATATTGTATTAACCCATTGCAGGCCACTTTACATACATTGCACAAAAATATCATGGCCTATTTTGTGCTTTGAAACTATTTACGTGTATTCATTCTATTCATAGCTGATTACCTTATCACTTGAGGGTGTTTTAATTTCAAGTCGGTACAACTTTTCAAATCTCTATAATAGAGTAATGTCATTTATATTTAAATAATGTTGTTAATTACTAATAATTGTCATATGGTCCCCACCTTCCCTAAACAAATGTTAATATGTAAAATATTGGCAAAGAGTATGTTCGAACATGCTAAGTCACATTTCAGTGTGGAAAATATACGAGACCAATAAAAGTTTGTGTACTTTTTTTATTTCATTGGAAATTGACAAGTAGATTATCTTTTTTCAGTGGGGTTAAAATAAATGACTATTTTTGTTGACTTTTTGTTAATAATAACAAAAAAACAGTTTATTTTTAGAAGGCCAAAAAAAAAAAAAGGTAATTCAAATGAAATATAAATAAAAGTAAAAAAAAGTAAAAAGTGAGAAAAAGTTATTGAAAAAAAAAATTATTGACTTTTTGTTACAATTATTTTTCCGAGTGTGGGGGTGGGGTTTGAAAACAATTTGTTACCCCAAAAAACACAAAAGTTACTTTTGATTTAATAAGAAGAAAAACAATTTGGTCAACCAAAAAAAAAAAAAAAGGGTAGAAAAAATTCGAAACAATTTCCAAATAATTGCATTATATTTTTTCAGCAGGATTAAAACAAGTGGGGTTAAGATAAATGACTATTTTTGTTTAATTTTTGATTAATAATAACAGTATGAAAGCCCCCCAAAAAGCTGTTTATTGTAGAAGCCAAAAAAAGGCTAATTCAAACTCCCAACAACACAAAAGTTACTTTTGATTTAATAAGAAGAAGAAAAACAATTTAGACAACCAAAAAAAAAGGTAGAACAAAGTCGAAACAAGTCCCAAATAATTATACCATTATATTTTTTCAGCAGGGTTAAAACAAGTTACATTTGATTGATTTTTGTATAGCATAAATGCCCCAAGCGGCCGTGCCCGGATTTCAGATGATCACCGATATATATATAAATTTAATAGAAAGTCAAAAGTTTTGTAATTTGAAATGCAGTGGAGCTATGAAAAATGAGATGATGAAACCATCATCAGATATGGTCACTAAAGAAGATACGAAAAAACAAAATTATGATTTCAAGATAGAAATGAAAAATGAAGTGATGAAAATATCATTGATATGATGCAAAAAATTATAAAGATAGTGATGAAAGAGATTTTAAATGTCAAACAAGATTTATTGAATTTGGAAAACAAGTTAAAAACAAAGTTGATGATAAATTTAACAAAATAGTGAAATCTTATAATGATTTCAAAACGGAAATGCTAGAAAATCAGACGCAATACCAGAAGGGAATAGATAAGGAATTAGAGAAATTAAATTTGCATATGCATGATTATATAAAAGAACTGGATCACAAATTGGAAAATTGGGAAAAAAAAATTAATACGCTAGAAAATGATGATAAGTGTATTGGGATAAAACAAAACTGAATTGAAACTGAAATCACCCAAAATAAAAACAATGTTGAAAAGTTAATTGAAGGTTAAAATAATTTACAGCATCATGTAGATAGTATAAACAGTTCAATAATTCAAAAAGTGGAAAAATTAGAATATGAAGTCTCTTGTCACATTCCAAATACTAAATGAAAAACCAAATACAAGAGGTCCAAAATATTAAAATATCAAAAAGTGAATGTGATCTAATGATAGAAAAATTAGACATCATCATAAAGAAAATAGATAGTATGGATGCCAAACAAGGTAAAAATGAACAATCCATACAATGTTTACCAAAAAGCAGATAATTTACCTCAAATCTATGGTATGGAAGAAACCATCTTCAATAAACCTATGGGAGAAATTGATGAGTACAACTGATAGACAAACCAAATGAAATAAGTAATAAAAATAACCATGTTTAAATGTCCACTATTAACCAATTCGTAAAACTTAAAATATTCAAAGGCTTTTCAAATAAGGCTCCAATTAAGCATTTAAGAAACCTGAATTTATACTTCTCGGTCAATACTACTGTCAGAAGGGGAATAATTGATAGTGGCTTACAGTCACTTACAAGGCAAGGCACTGTCATGGTGATTGTCATATTACCATCTACTTTTCATGAATACCAAGCATAGCTAATAAAAAAATTTTGAAATAAGGATTGACAGGAAGCATTGTTGTATTAACTGCTCCAAGAAAAATATAAAAATACTCCTGGAAAAACCTTAACTAAATTCTTTGGACAACAGGTGGATTGAAAACTCTAAATACATAACATTTAAATGAAAGTCAAATCATAAGAATTGTGAAACATAACTTCCCATTAAAAATAGAATAGTATTTACTCTGCATCAGTGCACACAGCATTGAACAAGTTTCAGATCTTTTGGATGTAGATCTATTTTAAAAAAATCATTTACCATAATTTACATTAACTTAGATTATATTCTCTTACTGGGATCAGAATTTAAAATAGAATATGTCATGTTATTTAATTCCAAAGAAACTTTATTTTTAAAATCACTATTATTTAAAAATGCAAAATGGTCACCTTTGCCTGCTTTTAATAGAGTAACATAGATTGGCTTTTAATCTTTTTTAAAGAAATTCTATTTTCTTTGAGTCAAAATCAAATTTTTCACTTTCAAGTAACCATCTCTTCAAAATTATATTTAGGGACTTTTTATTATTATCTGTTAAAGTTGTCATAAAATTTATATAGGTCAAAGTAAATCCAGTCTTAATAAATGTGTTAACATTGATAAGAGTAGAGTTAAAAATAGATATCATAACTGAGCTTTGTATATTTATGAAGTGAAAACAGGTCATAAAATATTATTTGACAATGCAGATATTATCGTTTATGAAAAAGTGAATTGAAAAGAAGAGTAAAAGAAACTTTGATGATAACATTTTTTGAATCTGAAGCCATCAATCTCATGAAGAAATAAATCCTTTGATATTAAAGGAAGTTGTTTTTTGAAGTGAATGATGGGAAGACTATTTGTTTTGTATATATATGTGGTACATTTAGTTGAATTTCACTTGAATAAATCTATTTATTAATAGATAAAACCATGGTTATGGAAGAATTTTAGTTAAAAATTTTTTTTTCTTAGTTAGTATTTAATGTTATATAAATTTCCACTTTATATTTGTATATAATAAATTATAGTACATACAACATGATTATGTTATTAATAACGGAATAATATGCACATAAAAAATTAAATAATAGTGTGAATATTTTATTATTGAAGAAATATAAATTTGTTAATAGAAAATGTATACAAGTTAGACATGAGAGACTTTGAATTAAATTAAAAGTAACTAACTAATTATTTTAAAACAAACAAGGGTACTTATAACCTAATTGAGCTTGGCCGCTTGATGGCATTCTGGCTCACCAAAACACCTAACAAATGCCATTTACAAGGCCTGACTTACGGCTATAGAAAACATCTGATGTTTGTCTTAGCCATTAGAAGGCTGTTGATGATGACATAATGCAGAAGTAATATGGCCTATTTCTGCTTCATAACAGTTACTGTGAATCCACACACTTATCTTTCATGTACAGTTTGATATATGTGTGGGTAGTTTGATTAGTCAAATTTTTACAATATACATTACATAATCTTTATATTTGTAATGAATTTAAGAAACCTGACTTTATAGTAATTTTCCAAATGGCCACACCCTTATTTAGAGAAGGTGTAATGTGTAAAAGCTTGCCGAGGGTACGTCAACAGAATTCAGCCGAGTTCACGTGCGAAATCTCGTTTTCAAGTGAAATACCAGGTACTTCATAAAATAGCTGGCGGTCGCATAACTTTTTCCGCAATTGCCGAAAACAGAAGCTGAGTATTTCTGCTGTCCAATAAAAATATACATGATTTTTTTGTAAATTTCATAGAAAGCACATATTATAAACATGTTTAATAAGTAAAGAAGACATTTATATGTGTTTGTTGTTGTTTGAAAAAGTTTGAGTTTCTTTCTTTTGTCCGACTATGGTTACGATTTTGATATTTTTTATTTTAGCATTACAAACAATAGAACACTAACCCTAAAACTAACCCTAAAACTAACCCTAAACTAACCCTAAACCTAACCCTAATTTTACACAGTTGTTTTGTTATGTAGAAAGCAATAATTAAGCGAAAGACATCACTAAATAGACATTGCAAAAAAGTTCTAGCAATCAATCAATTAATAACTAAAAAGGAGGAATGATGATAATTTGTCCAAAAACATCGATTTAAAAATAAAAAAAAAGATTGTCATTTACTAAATACAAAATTAAAAAGTCAAAAAAAAAGTTATAGCAATCAATAAATTAATAACCAAAAAAACAGCGATTTAAAAATCACATGGTCCCATAAACCGTACATTATATTGTTTTTGACTGCCAACAATGCCATCAAGTGGCCAAGCCTGATTACATTATAATTACCCAAACGAAAACTATTTTTAACAAACTAATTGGTAAACCAATTAAAATTGATCAAGTTATTGATAAAGAAATCTAAGAGTTATATCAACATTGTTATAACTATTGTACTCTAGAAAAAATGAAGAGAAGCCACACTTTTTTCTCTTCACAATGGAGAATTAAAGTGTGAAATTATTCAGACTTTGGAGGCAAAACAGTGGAAGATGGTATTGGATATCGGATCTCAGAGATTCATACTCTAGCCATTAATAATGAATTATATAGTCTCCACAGATCCATAACCATAATAGAACCACATGCATTGTAAAGGCAGTTAAACTAAAAGAATTATTTACATAGGATTATATATATATCACATTTTTGTATGTGTAACTTTGTATGTTTATATTCAATTCCAAATATGTATACTAATTCCATTGTATATATAGTTAATTGTTTAAATTAGTGCTAATTTACTCTTTGTATTGTTGAGTCATTATATCCTATGTATATTTTTTACTATACTTGTGCATAATTTATATTCACTTGTTCTGATCTCCCTAGTCAAAAGCACATATGAACAAAATATTATATGTTATTTAAAACTCAAAACAAAGAAAAAATTGAAAATAGTTATGATACTGAGAGTAAAAAGCCTGAAACTTCTGAATTTATATTAAATTTTAATATTAATAATCCAGGCACTTGATCAAAAATTGTGAATATAAAAATTGGATAAAAATTCTATTAGTTATATAGTTTTTTTTCTCATGTGTCATAGCATTAGCTGGAAAGCAATCCTGCTAACCTAGAACAACTGCTTGTAAAGCTGCTGTCGCTGACCTCTCAACCACCAATGCTTGACTATTAGTTATATAGTTAATAAGGATATTTTAAAGATTAGTCTGGTCTCAAGTATTCAAAATCCTATTATCATTTACTACATGGAGAGAAGTCTAGAAGTTATTTTGTGGCTGCCAAAGCCAGGAGAGTTAATATAGAAATGAAAAGATAGAAGTGTAAATAATGTAAATAATTATAATTTGTTAATCTACTGTTTTTGTAATTATCATCAACCATTATCAGTCCACTGCAGGATGAAAGTCTTTCCATGTTCAATCCATCTTCTCTGATCTTTAGCTTCTCTTCTCCATATCACTCCTACACACTTTCTTATTTTATCCATCCATCTCACATGTGGTCTCTTTCTGGGTCCATTTTAAGATTTCAATTGTCCATCTATTGTCATCTCTTCTAACAATATGTTCATCCCAACTCCACTTCAGCCTTTTAATTTTTTCAATGAAGTCAGTACACACCTGTTTGTTCTCTTTACTGTATGTTGCATTTTCAATCTTTTCTTGTTACTCTCAGCATGAATCCCTTCATACTTCTTTGAATGGTCTGAAGTCTCTGTATTGCTCTTCTATATTGTAAACAAGTTCATTTATTAATTAGATTTTATAAAGTTCATCTTGTTTTAATTTACTAATTTTATTTCCTCGTATTTGGGAGAGGGGTGATGCACTTGAATTTAACTTCACAAAGGCACTTTTTACCCATGAGGAGACCCTGCTGATCACTCAACCAAATTATGGATGGAACTAGAATGGATTACTGTTCTTCTTTTATTATATATTGTATAAGATACTTGGGAGATTAAAGAGCTGGAAAGCAATTTAGTTTTTTTTGTGAAATAAAATACAAACTAAATATTTTAAATAAAATTAATTAGCTTTCAAAAAATATAAAAATCAACTGATTAATTTTTTCATTAAAAAAGAAGACAAAGCCAACAAAGTGTATGTTCCTTACAACCTGTTAGCCAGTTTATTGTATCATAATACTGAGTACTAAAATATTAAATATAAGTTTTATTTTCCATATTTCAATTTATCATTTTCATTTTCCTGTTTTTACTAATATTTTTTTATCAATAAAACTCAGAAATGTAAATAATCTTGTCAGTAGAGAAATAACATTTATGGACAGATTTCTTAATTTCAAAATTACTATGAATCTAATATATATATATTGAAATGATTGTGTCTCATGGCATACAACATAGTAGTGTGTGCATATGTATAAAATTGAAAGGGAAATTTAAAGTCAACACAAACAAAAAAATTTTTGTAGATATCTTCTATATTAAAACAATTATAGTTTAAATAATTTTGAATTTAAAAGAAAATTATTATAAATTAAACATTTAAAAAAGTCTAATATTTTATTAATCTTGATTTTGAAATTAAGACAAGCATGTTACAATAATTATACTGGTTGTAATTAATGCTTGTATAACATATTTTGATAAAAATTCTACTTGTTTTTGAAAGGATTAAGTTGAATTAAAAAGAACCATTAACGTTTTTTAATCAAGCAAAGGAAAATTTACTTTTAATTACTGTGGGTTTTTTAAAATTTCATCCTGACTATAAAAAACTTGGAATAAAGATTAGAGGCACATTTTACACTTTTACAGATTATAACAGCATGAAGATTATGTAGTTATAGCTGAAGGCAAGAGACTGGATCTGGAAGCTACTAGTGCAACATTGGATGAATTTTGAATCACATGGAGATCATCCAGCTTTTATATGGTTCATTAGCCAGTATATGTTGTGTACTAGTTGGTATGCCTAAAGTCTATAAAATTGAAGACTAAATGGAATTGACTGTATGTATGCCACAGTTACCTGATTATACCTTTTATGAAGATGACAATAAGCCTGTCTACCATATTAAGAAGGATGAGCTTACCAAGAGTCTATCATCTTGATGAAAAATTAATTTATATGCATACTGTTTTAACTATATACAGAAAAGCATAGATAAAGGTACTGCATCATATGTAAATAAAGCATAGCTGGTGAGTTATTTTAAATAATTTCTTGAAAATGACAGTTGTAATTTTTAAATTACAATTTTTTTAAAGTAAATAACTTTATTCAACAAAAAATAAGATGCATTTTCAGTATAGTTTATTAAAAACAGGAAAATTCAGGAAAATCTTTTATATTGGAAAACAAAAGACCTTGCTGGAATATTTTTTTAAAATGTTTATAATTAATCAAGAGAAAAGAAATTTTTAAATTAAATCTCATAATTTTATTTTTTTTATAAAAAAAAACTTTTTTACCATTAAAAATAATGAATAAATTAATAACTTTGGTGCTTGTCTTATAGATAAAGATTCTGTTGGATGGCACCATTTTCAAGCTAAAACTATAAAATATGACCATTCCCGGGCCGTTGATTATAATAATTTTGCTGTGCTTTTTTGTAATGCAAAAATAAAAACAAAACAAAATCGTCTTTTATAAATATTGTTTTTTTTTATTAACGTATACAATTTAAATGATAATAATAAATGTAAAATGAAATCAACAAATTACAATTTGATTTGTGTTTTTTCTATCGTATATTTTTTTAATTGTGTTATGGCTTTTTTTTATCAATTTTTTATCAGATATTTTTTTACTTGTGTTACGGCTTTTTTTTATCAATTTTCTATCGGATATTTTTTTACTTGTGTTACGACTTTTTTTTTGTTATTGTTTAACTAAAAAATAATAATCATAATAAAAAGTAAAATTTCTTAGTCTATTTTTTTAATCTTTGTTTTACATTTCTTTTTTTTTTTTTTTTTTTACAGACAAAGAGATATTACGGCTATTTTTTACTTGAAATAGAATGACAATAAAAAGTAAAAGTTGTTAGTGTTAGTATTAGGGTTAGGTTTAGGGTTAATTTTAGGTTTAGTTTTATAGTTACGGTTAGTTTTAGGGTTAGTGTTCTGTTGTTTATAATGCTAAAATAAAAAATTCAAAATTGTAACCGTACTCGGACAAAATAAAGAAAGTCAAACTTTTTTAAACAACAACAAACACATATAAATGTCTTTTTTTACTTACTAAACATGTTTATAATATTTGCTTTTTATGAAATTTACAAAAAAATGTGTATATTTGTACTTTTCTTACTGGATATTTTTTTGGTACCCTCTTTTTTACTTCAAAAATATACACACGGTGTCTTATGGAATGTTACGAACAGTACGTTACTTGACACGTTATCTAATTGCAACTCACTAAAAACATAAATATTTAACATTTTCCCAATTAAAACTTCAATACAGTACATTGTAAAAAGTCTTAGAATTATTACTTTAAAAAATATGAACATTTCAATACTTTAAAATAAAAAAAAATCCAATGAAAACAACATTTCCATCCAATTCAAATACAAACTCTCTCATCAAGCCGTAACTATTTTAAAAACTGTGCAAATTCGGAAAATGTCATTGCTGTGATGCGACATACATGCTGTACTGCGACGCGACATAGCAGCCTGCATTCTGTAGCACAACAAAAAAGTTGTATTATAGAAAACGTGGGTTCGAACATCGGCCACGGAAACAGCATTTTTGTGTTTTGGCGTGAAAACCGTGCCATAGAATGGCGTCTTTAGCTATAAGATGAGTACCATAACTTTTATTCTTGCTAATTTTTTATATATACACACATACATGTGAATTATATATATATTTTCAACATGGAATTAATTGTGAAAAATATATTTTTAATAAGTTTATTATTTTGACAAATTAAAATACCATGATGGAAACATCAATGTGTGCACACATTTCCATGGGTACCTATATATATATATGTGAAAACAGTCATTATTTATGTATCTTTAAAATGTGATACTTTATTTTTTTATTATTATATGACAATTCAAATATGTTCATTTTATATCAGACAGGCACATCTGACATTAAGTCAGAAGATTTAATTTTTATGTATGGCCATATTCTACAGACCTTAATTTAATTTTATAGTTATTAATAAATTTATATTTAAGTTATTCCAGTAAATTTATTAATCTTAGAATACATTTAAAGCATTACATTATATCTCTTGATCATAGTGACTGTTATAAAGCTTTTGCTCTCTGAGCTGAATTGATGCATAACAGTATGTTATATAAAAAGGGTTTATGTTTAGAGTTATGGACATCCCAATGATCTTGATGCTGGATGGTGTAATGGGGATATTCTTTAATGTCCTTGCACTACATTTCATTTTAATTGGTTTATTTAAAAATTAAGTTTATAGTTGGCCAATACATTAATAGTACTAAGTGGCAAGAGCATTGATGATCAGCATGTTTTAGTATCTCAGCATTGGCATTTAATTATTTATAAAATCTGCCATACTGACAAGGGCTAAACAATTAGCCTCATCTATAGTAGACCCAATTCAAATCCAATCACAAGATTGACAGTTGATTTATTTTTATTGTTGGTCATTCATGATGATGAATAATTATTATTTTTAGGTAATGCTGGTAAACTTATAGTTAATACAGTTAGCATTTGTCTTGCTGATCTCTCATGCTCATTCCTTTTATATTTAATTTTAAATTTTATATTTACTTGGGGTTGATGATGATGAGTGCCATCATCCCAGGTTGACCCCTAATTCTCCATACCATTACTATATATATATAAATTATACCAGGTCTGTTATATGACACATAGTAATATAGTGTGTGTGCACAAATATATATAAAGTTGAAAGGAAATGTAGAAATAAATACAGACATAAATTTTTGTAGTTATTTTTCTACATTCACTGGGGAAAACAATCATAGTAAAGAGTTAAATAACTGCATTTTAAAATTCTATTATGAAATAAAGACTTAAGTCTAATAAAAATTAATATTTTTATTGTGATTTTGAAATTAAATAAAAACAAGTGTTTTATGTTTAAAATAGAACTGATAATTATAAATATTGCTATTATCTATTTTTTTTAAAAAATATTTTAAATAATGCTTGTGCACAATTCTTTATCTAAGTAAAAACATGTAGATGATACTTTAGTAAAAATCTAAAAGTAACTTTTGATTTAAATTGTTTTAATCAAGATAAGGATTAGAACTCTGTTTTCAATTAATGTGGTTTTATCACCTCAGATGATGCTTATAAAAAGACTGATAAAAATATCAGTTCAGTTTGGTCTTAATATTTTTGAGAAGCAGTCAGCCAAATTGGCCAGCTGCAAAATTGGTTACATTTTGTTGCAAATTGTTGAAGTTTGCAGTAGTTGGTTTTAGTTGGATAGAGCAGCATTTGTTTTTGTGGAATGACCATGGAATAATGCAAGGAGGGCAAGGGCAGAAGCAGCACTCTACTGTTTTCACTATGTTGGGGTTGATTCACATGAAGTCTGGGTCAACTTTTAATGAGCTTAATATGCTTAAATGTGTTCTAGAAGACAGTTTGACTAAGTATGCCAATCCTGGACAGAAGAGAATCAGTCAAGTTGGCTGGTTCCCATCAAGAGAATCCATCAGTTGATGAAGAAGTAGTTATATGTATGCTGCTGTGCCTATATGCAAAGAAGCACTGATAAACATATATATAAAAGTGAGTTGTTTTTAAATAATTTATTTAGAAGACATTTTGAAATTTCTATGTTTAATTTACAAATGTATATAATTAAAAGCAACCTGTGATGGTAATATATAATATAGAACAGTATTATTTTACATCATTTAAATTCTATATTTTATAAAAAAGAGTAATAAATAACTGCTTGAATTAGAAAATCTAAGAGTCAGAATTAACATTTAAAAGATATTTTAAAATCTTTTAGAGAAATTTAAAGAATAGATGATTCTAAAATCATTATAATTAAAAGCAACCTGTGACAATCATACATATATAAAGAGAATAATTCCAAATCATTTAAATTATGTATGTTTTAAAAAATAATAAGTATATTTTGCTTGTATGAAATGATTGATTCATAGATATTTCTAAAACTTCAAAATGTTTTAGAGTAGAAAAAGAAGAAGTTTTCCAGACTATATTTTTTAACGGCATTTATAATTAACTGAGAGTAACCTGATGAAAAAGAACTTTTCTAAGCTGACAAAAATTGACTATATTTCTTTTAAAAGAAAAAGAGAAAGCTACTAATTCAAATTATATTTTATATATTACACATGCATATGTGAATATTAATATATTTTAACCAAGGAATTAATTACCAAAAAGTATATTTTGAGTAACTGTTTATGGTTTTAAATTAAAATGATGTAAACATTAATGTGTGAATACACACACACATATATATGTAAATTTTTAAATTAAATTTTGTTTGTATCTAATGTCACATGTATATGTGCATATATATATCAATGAGTGTCAAATAAACTCATGTAAAATTTAATCATTTTTTATCATTATTGAGTATCAATTGAAGTATATTCATTGTATATTAAAGAACACATGTCTGTGCATATATATATATGTGTTGTAAGTGAACCCATTAAGAGGTATTGAAAACCACAATATAATAAATTGAATTTTGTTTTTATATTAATAAACACTTATTAGTAAATTTTAATCATTTATTGTATTTATATGATGATTGAAATATAAATCAATTGCACTGCACATGTCTGTGCATATATCAATGTGTCAAATAGACACATATGTAAATTTTAATCATTTTTGGTATTAAATGTCAATTCAAATAAGGTTAATTTTATATTAAATCAGTCTGGTTTTAAATAAACCTATTGGAACATATATGTAAATCAATGTAATAACTTGAATTTTGTAACTCTCATATATGTAAATCACAATGTGATTTTTTTATTGTATATTAATCAAAATCTGAAGGCTTAATTGATATGTGTATAGCCTTATTCTAGAGATATTAATATCATTTTTTAAATTGATTGTTATTAATAAATTTGAATTCAATTGTCAAAATTGTATTAAATCATAATTTCTTGGTCACTATAACAGTATTAGAGCTTGTGCTTTCACTGAGCTAGATTTGAGCATAATGGCTGATTATATGAATGGGGATGTATATTAGTGGTTTTGGCCTGATCAGTCATCATCATCCTGGTTAGTGCATAAGATTATAGTCTTTAAAGCCCATGCACTACATTTTATTTTAGTTTACTCTTAGAAATGAAGTTTATAGTTGGCCAGTGCATTAATGGCAATAAGTGGTTAGAGCATTGATGATGATCAGCATGTTTTAATATCCCAGCTCTAGTTATATACATTAGTGAATTGACACTTAAATTTGTGCATCCAAATTGTTTAAATAAATGCCCCAAGCTGTCAAAGGCTCAATAGTTAACCTGGTCTACAGTAGACCCATTTCAAACCCAATCATAAGATTGACTATTGAATTATTTTTTATGAATGATGGTGGATGATTTTTACTTATTGATAATGCCGGTTGATATATAGTTAATCATATTTAATCTAAGGAGTGATTGGCTGATCTCACAGATCTCTCTTTTGATCTTATGATCTCTCTTTGTATAGGTAACATTACTTTAAAATATTGCTGATTACTTTATATTTTATATTACATTTCATTATTTGAAATATCTTGTTGAACTGGGGTCAATGATTTTCTATCATCCCAGGTTCATCTCTAATTCTTTCCATCTGATCCCCCATCCTGTTACAGTATATATAATAAAAAATATGCACAACTTGAAGCAAAAAGCAAATTGTAGTATATTGCTCTTTATTACTGATATACAATAACTTTA
Source organism: Epiperipatus broadwayi (assembly GCA_028023455.1). Classification (NCBI taxonomy): domain Eukaryota; kingdom Metazoa; phylum Onychophora; class Udeonychophora; order Euonychophora; family Peripatidae; genus Epiperipatus; species Epiperipatus broadwayi. Next base: position 15,417,706 of record JAQFVV010006208.1, on the reverse strand, counting down.
ATAAAAATATTTTTTAATAATTTTTGAATGACTCTAGTAAATTTACTGTACACAATTAAGTTATTATTCACATCCCCCAAAACTACTTCTATAAGATGACATATTATCCCTAGCATATCACCCACACTTCTTATTAAAGTGCTAAGCAAAGACAAAATTCATTATAAGTTATATATATCAACATAATGAAAAGGAAGTTTTAGCAGCGTGTCTCATCTAAGTGCCGATATGTTTAGAAAAAATCAGTTTTACACATTCCAAAATTTCACAATTAATTTTCTCTAATAATAATAGGATTAGCAAAATTTTCTTTTAATCAAGAAATTTAGAAATATTACACATTGAAATTTTGAAATTTTTCCAATTCAAAAAATAAATAAATAGTTGATTTTGACTAAATCAATGACATTTTTAATAAATGATAGTAATAAAAAAACTTTATACTATATATTGTGTGGATTTATTTTGGCAATTGCTCCTATAAGAATAGAATACTCCATAAGTTATACTAATTTTTTTGAATTACTGTCATGGTATGATGACAAATAATAATCTACCATCTTAACACTTTATGGATTCATTTTGTATTTTGCTGACATGAGACAAAGCCAAGATAGTTGCAGATAATAATATCAGAGTAAAGCATTCTGGAACCTGTGGTTACTACAATCAAGTAACTGGATACAATGAATAAGTGCATAATTAAATCATTTTCATACAAAAGAAACCGAGAAAGCTTATAAAATACTATAAATATGGAAACATATATATATATACTCATTAAACAGAAATAAGGTTTCCACTAAAAATATGAAATGCATACTACCGGAAGAACCAAGATTGATTTGATATATATAATAAATTACGATTGATGTCTGTATTTGTTCCAAAATATATGTAATATTAAAAAAAAAAAAAAAATAGTAAATCAAAAAAAAAAAAAGTAACTCTTTAAAGAAACTAGTAAGTAATTCTAAAATAAGGAATGATAAGAACGATAGGATAGGAATAGTTTATAAAATTATTTGTAAAAGATGCAAGATGATATACATAGGTCAGTCAGCAAAAAGTAAGATAGAAAGGGGTAAAGAGCATGACAGAGCTATAAATAGAAAAGATATTAAATCAGGTCCATTTTGCTATTTTTTAGAAACAGGACACATTATGAATTGTGAAGAAAGTATTGAAGTCATCAAATATTGTAAAAATTATAAAGAAAGAAAAGTATATGAAACATTGTATGTACATGAAAATAAAGAAAAATGTATGAATTTAGTACAAGGATCGGTAAAGTTAGGTGGAAAATGGTCATTAAATAAAAATTGGAAAATATGAAAACATCTTTATTGTCAAGTTTGACCTGTAGATGATGTGATAAGATAATATGTAAATCCCGTGAATTTTTTTAATTGTTATAATATCTTGATAAGGTTCATTTTTGAATGAAAATCGATTAGATATTAATAAATTTATTATTTATATATTTTAAGTATTTTGTTGTCTATAAATTGAATATATTTCATTTTAAAGAATAATATATATATATATCAAAATACAGTAAAATTCACATAAATTATATTATTTTTAGAAGTACTTTTGAGTAGTCTTTATCAACTATACAGCATTGAATACTCAATATTATGTGCCGGACGAAAGCTTTTAATTTCATCTATCAATCTATTCTGATACAGAGGGCGCCACCAGACCACTACGTGTCTGGAAAATTTGTTTACTGTGATCAGAATAGATGATGATGATGGTTTGCGCCGACTAGACTCAGGGAGAAACAAGAGATCTTAAATTGTTTAGACAATTGAGACAAAAGCACAAAGACAAACGTCAGCCAAATTAAGTTTAAACATATTTAATAAAATTTTATTCAGAGAAGAATAATTTATAAGAAAAGTTTATAAGTTAACAAATACGATTAGCTCAGGTGTGTACCAGAAAGACTAAATGCAATGCTCTGGCAGATCTACTGATTCTCTAATAAACAAATTTAAAAGGGAGGAAGCAAATTTCATTCAGCAGAGGATTCATCCAAACATTGGTCCTCACTTTCAGATATTCAAACAATACGTCCTTGAAATAGATCAAAGAAGCCAGTGCTGATGAGCTTTTCGAGATCTAAACATGGTCAGACCTCGAATGTTCTTATATCAGTATGAACTGCACCTATTACTATGTTTAAAATAATGGTGATTGATCCACCTCAAGAACAACCAAAAAATAAGATTGAAAGGAAGTAAAACAATTAAAAACTGGTGAATCCCAGCCAAACGATTGGCGAAAATTACTTTAAAATTAATAATTAAAGGTCTCAATAAGGGACAAGTAAATAATTAGAAAAACAGTTATGTCTGCCCCAGCATTTAAAGAAAATAAACTTACAAACAAATTCTGAGTACACGCTCTGATAAATTTAAAGCACACATAATAAATACAAAAAGAAATCTATCAGAGAGTGTACATGAGTACGAAATATTAAAAGTTTAAAACTCTAGCAGAATGAAAGTATTGCTCACCTGTAATTTAAACATGGATAAATTTTATCTTCCTGCTAACGACTTATAAAATTATAAAAAAAAACAACAATTCTAATTTCCACTTTTAGAGATATAAAAAAAATGAAATCTCCACCTGCGGAAAATTAGACAATAAAGTCACCAGCCAAAAGATTTTTGGAGGTTTAGCAATAGGGCAAACATACAATTTAAAATTAATTATTGAATATTAACATAATTACAGGTAAGCATTTAAAAGGCATGACTGCCAAAGCATTTATAAAAATACATAAAAATAGAAAACTCACTCGTCACTCTCCAATAAACAAAAATTGAAAGCAACTTGGAATCTTAAAACTAAGATTCCAAGACACACTACAAAATATTACAAAACACAGCAAATATTAAATATGAGGCTATATAAATTAGGAATACACATTTATGATTAGATTGAGTGGAGATTTAATAAGAATTAATTTACTCTGGGAAGAATAAAAAAGAAAATAGTTACCTTTCAGTAAAAGCAATGTTCACGTAGAGTGCGCACTATTATTTTAGTTCATTTTCAGGTCTTTAGACAGCAGGGTAGATGTAAAGAGGTTCCGGCTTCTTCTAGGTGTTTAAGGCATTACTGGAGCAAATTTGGAAGTCAGGGATCCGTCTTTTGTTGAGTTAGCAAGCCATTCGGGTGGTGACAACACATATACAATTTTTCATCTTGTTGCAAGCAAAAGTATTTAATAACAGCTGATGTCCTTTAAGAATTTAAATGTCCATGCTGATATAAACTTTCACTTGAGAAACAGCTTGTCTAGTTATGAATAATGAATTAACCGACACTCCAAATTTTCGGGGCTATTTATACATTGCTCTATTTCCCGTGAAACACTTTCCTTGTTGTCCAATTTCTACGCCTTAGACAGGGCAAATATTAATCTCCCGCTCAATCTATCTAAGAATTCTACCCAGGGATTATTGAAATGAAAACAACTATATAAAAATCAAATCTCCACTTTTAGAATTGTTTACAATAATTAAAATAAAAGCTACAGGAAAGTAATTAGCAAGGTTGCTTGTTTTTAATTAATTGATTTAAAGTAAAAACAAGCAGTATATGAAAACTATTTTAAAATAAATTGATAAACACTGAAATGAAGCATTTTACATATAAACGCTTGTGTATTTTGATACATGTATAATAATAAAAATTTAAACATTAAATAAGATATAACAAAAATTAAGTTTAGTGAAAATTAAAAACGTAATCGGATTTCAATCAGGTTCAATATATATATATAAACTATAGTAAAATGTAAATGATTTCATAATTGTATGGATAATTAATAAGTAATACAACATATAAACTTCAAGGAATTGCTATGCCAGGACTTAGATATTTTATCAAAGTTAGATTTGGTGAAGGTGCTTTGCATTAAAAACCTGGATTAGCAATTTTTTAACTTTGGCATCCTTATTATTTACTAATAGTCCACACACTCTTCCAGAATATCTAATTTATAAAATTCTTAAATGTTTGTCCGTAACACTGTACAGAATATTCAAGTTAAACATTTCTTTATTAGAGGGCATATTTTTTCAAGAAAAAAATTATTATTTGTTCCACCATTAATATTTTTATGAAGAATTTTATGCAAAGGAAGTAATTCCTTCCTTTTTTTAATAGGCTTAATTTGAATATGAGCATTTTATTCAAATCAAGTAATTTTGTAAAAGAAAAAAAAATGTTAATGCAAAATGGTGGGTTTACCATATGCTGGGTACATTTGCCAGCAAGTAATTCTGCAAAGCAAAAAAAAAAAAATGTTAAAGCAACCAAATTAAACTATATATATTACAAAAATGACAGCCTTTTCATAGGATGGATATATTTCTGGTTATTATATATATATGATGATGTGTTTTTATATTGATATAAATACTTAACTGTAATGTATTTATAGCTTTGTTTATAGCTAGGCTATTAAAGAATCTTCATATAAGAACATAAAACATATCGAATTAATCATGGAATTAATGATGATTTTAATGAAAATGATAATGAATATGTCCAGTAAATAAGAATTTTATCTTTTTATTCAATTTTACAAAAATTTGGTATGCAATTCAAATTATTTCAATTTACTACAATAAACAGTATCATACTGTATGGATTACTACTTCAAATGATTTATTGCTTGCAAGATTAAGAGTCATTTGCACATCAGAAGGATCATTAGGACACACAGTACCATTAGATTGACCAGACTGACTTTGTCTTTTTTTAAGTGGACATTGGTTTTAAAATCTTTGCTCTTAAACTGTTATTATTTGCAGTTAAATTTCTTATGACTTAAGATCTTAGATCAGCATTTCTCAAATTATGGGTGGCATCTTAGCTTGGCAGAGGGGGTGTTAAATAAATGAACAAGACAAGGCAGCAGATTTTTTTTATTAATTTAAAATATAATCAAAATGAAAGTATTAAAATTAAACATTTAGCGTTTTAGATGAAGTAGAAACTTATTTGTCTACAAACTTATGTTTGCCTCCAATTAAAATTTATTCATATTTACAATGGTATATAAACATATAATTTCTTCTTAGCATTGGAACTCCAAATGACAAAGTCTCTTATGCAGGACAATCACAATGGAATAATTAATAACTCAGGAGCAAAAGCACTGTTTTTTATAGTGGCATATTTTCAATCTCGAAAGTTTTAGACATGTCGGTATCTACCGCAAAAATTGAGGTAAAAATTAAATCACTTAATAATATAGCACAACTGCACTACATCAGTAATGATTCTTAGGTTTACCAAATCTAATTTTAAATCCATATGGATTGCTCTTATCTATTTTTTACTCTTATATTATGCAGAAGGCTCAGAATTATTCAGGGCCAAAGGAGGAGGTTGCAAAATATGAAAGACTGAGAACTGCTTTCTTAGATATTTTAAAAACTTCACTGAATAGAGATGTTCCACGCATTAGCATACCATGTCTACCACTTATGCTTTCTATCAGCATTTTAAAATTTGTCAAGTAATTGTGCCATAGTGCACCCTACTATCCATTTAATATTGACTAGTATAAACGTATATCTAGATGTTCAAAGAAAATGCTATTCTGTTGACTTCACTGCCAGATCCTTTTTTCTTTGAAAAGGCTGATAACATTATGTAAGTAAGACACCAACTTAATAATTTCTGCAAGCAAACAACAAATTATCTGCTTTGCAAAACTTAAATCATATATTATTTGTTGATTCTAAATGCAATTAAAAAAATTCAAATTTAAAATGTATAATATTATAAAATATTTTTTATTAAATTATAGGAGGAAAGAAATAAAGCTGATGAACAATTTTTAAAAGCAGTTCGTTATAGAAAAGCAGTTGAAACTCAAGCAGGGAAAAATATTTATACTATGCGGCTAATTACTTTAATTCGCCAATTTGAAATGCAATTTTTAAAACAAAGTATCAAAACACTGGTAAAGTAAGTTCATTATTTTTAAGAATGTATGTCAGATTGTATTCCACATGAATGTGTTGAACAGGAGTTCCCAGCCTGGGATATCCATATCACCAGAGAGTATGGGAGGCTTGTCTAGGGGGTATGGTGAATGGCAAGTAAATAAGAATATATTACAAAAATAGTTATAACTGAAACACACTGGCTTATTATATACCTGTGTTTATATATGTAATATATAGGGTATGTGAGCACAGATTTTCACACGACCACCACTCTCCACACTATCTTTCCGACATATGTGTGTTCGGGTGTATCAGTGTTATGAGATAGTGTGGAGAGTGGTGGGTCATGTGAAAGTCTGTGCTCATATACCCTATATAAAAATAGTTATGTAATCACCATTTCCAAGTTATTCCATGCTAATATTGATTGTCAGTGACATCGGCAACATATAAGGTCTCTTTTCGGATATGGATACAGGTATGTTGCATAGGCTTTTACTTAGTGTGGAGTTTTTAACCTAAAATGTTTGATTCTCATGATAGCTAGTAAAATTACCATATCATTGCCTCCCTAGAGGCTTGCTCCCATGCATTTACATCTCCTGTGTATGTGTGTGATGCACTGCAACTACTTATTTCTTATTATAATGAATACAGAGTACCAGATAATTTACTAAATACCAGGGGGTTATGGAACCAAAAAGGTTGGGAATCCCTTGTGTAGAACATAACAATTAACTTGGTGTCACGTATATGTGAATGCTATTTTTTTAAAAAAAACACACACAATGTTTATTGAGAAGAATGTTATTATGACTTATGTTAATGTTATGTTTTATATTGATTATTTATCTAGCTTTTTTTATTTGTTATTTCTGGTGGTCATGTGATGTTTATTGGCTTAAAACTCTGTTAATGTTAATAACATCGAAAAATTATCTGTCCCTTTTTTGTGTTTGAAAAATATAGCACACCTAACGAGTTTATGTTTAATTATTATTCTTTTGCGTAAATATAAAAAATTTTAATTGTAATTCTCCATAAAAATCTTCTAATTACATATACTATGACCATTGAGAATGGAGTCAGATTATCTAAAGTTATGTAAATAACCAAGGTTTTGTAAAACCATAAATAGAATTAGAGATACTAATGTCATGGTATCAGGCTTAAAATAGATTAATGTAAAATAAAATTTAAAAAACATTGAAGTATGTATCGACATATATTTAAAGAATAACACAAACGTAAATTATTTTAAGAGCCTATATATTAATTCATAATATTTATTAAAACTTTAATCTAAGACAAGGGAATTATAGCTAATACTAAAACTTTTCATGGTTGTATAAAATTCAGTTTTAAAAAAGCACAAACAATGCATTAAAATGTAGTAATCTGATTATGGAGGAGTGACATGCTATTTATGATGACAGATTCTTTATGTAAACATTCAGAAAACCATTACGTACGTTATTAAACTTATACTGAAAATTTAATAATAAAATTAACATTTTAAAAATAAACGCATGCTATTGAAATTTTATATAAATTAATGTAAATATAATTGTATATTGAGATGATATTTACTGTCATCTCATATGTATATAAGTGTTCATATATTTTATTTTAATAAAATCGTCCATAGCTATAAAAATATTTTATAAGTAATATATGTGTTTGAAAAAGTTGGAGTATTCATTTATATAGTGACATCTACAAAGCGCATGTGCATTAGCTTATTTGTATTACAGTTTATAAAAACATTGCGCTATATAAAATAAATGTCTTGTTTAAATCAGTTAAAGTTTTTTATTATTATTATCTTGAAGGTATCAGGATTTCTTCGGTGGATTTTTTTTTTAATTTTTTTTTTTTTTAAAATTAATTAGATCTTAAGAGATATGTTTTTGTTAAAAGTTTTTTCATTTTTTTTCTTGTAATTCTTGGGAAAACATGTGTTGGGGGGAGGGGGATTAGAGAGATTTGCAATTAATTCTATTGTTGAAACTTGAGATACTAAAAGTATTTGTGATTAAAAATATTGCTAGAGTCTATCTATTGTCCTAATTGATCAAGAATATTTTCATTAATTAAAAATGCAGCAAGAATAAAAGGACAGAAATTATAGGTGTAAAAAAGGATTTAAAAATAAACCAAAAAGTGTGAACCCTATTCACTGAAAAATGTATAAATTGTGGAGTTTCCCTCTAGGAAAATATCTCACTGCCACACTGGAGCTGCCTGAGTGATTTCCATCTGTGGAAAAGCCAAAGTCAGGAAGCTAGCTGAGGATATACCAGAATTAGTGGACAAAAACAAAGGACTCATGCCAGCAGTTCAGGACTGAAATTATATATATGGACAGTACCCACTTGGTGAAAGTGAAGCAAGTGATCAACCAGGGCAAATATGAACTGTTATTTAAAGAACTTTTATTCTAATTAGTGTGATAGTTTTCTAGACTCTATTAACTGGACCAGATTTCTCATGTTATTTAAATTGAATTGAAAAGGAGGATATAGTATTATTTTATTTATTTTTATTCATTTAAAATGTTGTATAATTTTAATTCATTTTGTTATATTCAACATATGTTTAATTAAGAGTCCCAAGATGTTAACTGCTCGATCTTAAAAAACAAACAAAGGTGAGGGGGTTAAAGATCAGTTCTGGATTCCACCATAAGCAAACACTGGAAACTTATGCTGGAATCAGGTGTATGTAAAGGGGTGCCTGACAACTTTAAGCAAACAATGGATACTTACACCATCCATTAAGCATAGAATATAATTATTTAACATGTAATGTAGAGGGTTTGAGTGGTGCATAAGTCACCTTAAAGTTCATACCTATTTGGACAGATCTCCAGAATAAACTTGGGTTGCTATCATCCATAGGATTTGTGAAGTGTATGTTCCCTCAGGAAAAAGATATAAACATTTAATAATGGATCGTTTTAATTAATAAATGCTAATGAATGGAATTAAAATTTACATTTGTTCTTTATCTTACATTTTGAATGAGTCGTTTCAGAATGAAATGGAGAATTTGAAAAGTATTTAGAAATGAAACTAAATATAATAAAACTCTAAAGCCATATTTAAGTGTCTTTGTCTTTAATTCAATTACATTGTTAGTATCTATTGTGTCCCTGGTATGAATATAAAGGATAATTAGTAGACTGCATAATATTATGCCTTAAAATATTATGTGGCCACAATATGGAAAGAAATTTGACACTACAATCATTGAAGATTCTTAATGGTCTAGTGCTAGCCTATATATCTAGTGGCACCTCTGTACCAGTCACCATAATTTGGGTAATCTTCATAATTTTGTGGGCAGAGTGATGATTTGTAGTGTCACAATATATATATATATAAATTATTAATCAATGTCTGTATTCCAATTATAATAAAATATATATAATTATTCAAAACAATACAATAATTAATACAGTAAAACAATATTTTAAAAAACAAATATATACCACAATTTAATAGAAGTACTTTCAACTATCTATGTAGTCGTTATCAACTAGATTCAAATTGTATTAGAAAAAACCATCACAAATGTAAACAAAAAGTAATACGTCATACATCAATTTTCCCACAATTCACTAATTTTTATATTGGCAGCCTGTCTGTTTATCAAATGTTGCTTTTCACTTTTTATTAACATAGCTTCTTTAATTTTGCGTTTATTATTATTTCTTTCAATACACAAAATCTTAACTTTATTAAAATCAAAATCAAAACCATAATTACATGTTACATTATGATCAAAAAATACTGATGGTGATACATCATCATTTCTAACATTCTCTTGTCTTGATTTTTGTACTCGTTTATATAACAACAAATGCTCCTTTGATCTTTTCTCCAATGTACATCGAGATTCCCCAATATATGCCTTTCCACAAACACACAGCCATTTATATATTGCACAACTTTGATTTAAAATACTATACCTATTTTTTGAATTACTTATTAATCTATTTAAATTAGGAGTAGTATAAAATGCAACTCGACATATATTTTTATATATCTGTTTTATAAATTTCACTTGTTCACTACAAATAAATGGTATTGATATCCAAGTATATTTTATTTTATCAATATCTATAGCACCTAAAACATTATTATTAAACTTAGTAACAATATTATAAATTAATTTATGATCATATCCAACATTTAACAAATCCATAATAAATACATTTATGTTACCTATTTTATCAGAACTATATTTACATAATTTATTATTCCTAAATAAAAATGATTTTAAACCGGATAATTTATGCTATTGGCACATTTGAATACCAAGGAATATATCCTCTTTTTTCAATATCTTTTATTACCATACAATAATCTAATTTATTCTTATTATGAGTAATTTTAATATCTAAATACTGAATTGACATTTTTTCTTCAAAAGATTTACTCCATTTTAAACCTTCTAAACTATTTAATTCATTGAATAATACATTTATGATATCTAAACTTCCACAAACAAAAACATCATCAACATACCTGTAATAAATTTTAATACCTTGGTAATATATATTAGTATTAAGAATTATATCTTCATATCTTGATACTACAAAACTACATATTTGTGAAACTACAGTAAGTCCCATAGGCCATCTGTTATCCATTTTATAATAATTTTCATTAAACATAGCATATATATTTTTATCAATAAAATATAATACATCATTTATAAATTTTATTTTCTTAACATCAACTTTTTTTAACATCAAAGCATCTAATATAATTTTTATAGATTTTAATCTATCTATTGAACCGTACAAATGGAAAAGCTTAAATTTAAAAAGGTTGGAAAAATAAACATTGAAAATTTACATGTAAAGTTTATTGATGATATTTTAAAAAGGCTAAAAAAATAAATATATATATGCTCATACATATTATCGTCTTTATCCATCTGCTGCCATTTGTCCTAGGATTTTTTCGAATATTAAACTATATAAACAAGATAAACCTTTAAGATTAATGATTGACTTTGGTAGATCATTTTACTATGAAACTTGTAGATTTATAGAAACATTATTAAAAGATGTTCTTGGATTTGGAAAATATACTATTAGTTCATCATTTGATTTTGTAAAGAAAATTCATAATATTAATAATAATGATAGTATTTGTACATTTGATATATGTGAGATGTACGGTTCAATAGATAGATTAAAATCTATAAAAATTATATTAGATGCTTTGATGTTAAAAAAAGTTGATGTTAAGAAAGTAAAATTTGTAAATGATGTATTATATTTTATTGATAAAAATATATATGCTATGTTTAATGAAAATTATTATAAAATGTATAACGGATGGCCTATGGGACTTACTGTAGTTTCACAAATATGTAGTTTTGTAGTATCAAGATATGAAGATATAATTCTTAATACTAATATATATTACCAAGGTATTAAAATTTATTACAGGTATTTTGATGATGTTTTTGTTTGTGGAAGTTTAGATATCATAAATGTGTTATTCAATGAATTAAATAGTTTAGAAGGTTTAAAATTGAGTAAATCTTTTGAAGAAGAAATGTCAATTCAGTATTTAGATATTAAAATTACTCATAATAAGAATAAATTAGATTATTGTATGGTAATAAAAGATATTGAAAAAAGAGGATATATTCCTTGGTATTCAAATGTGCCAATAGTACATAAATTATCCGGTTTAAAATCATTTTTATTTAAGAATAATAAATTATGTAAATATAGTTCTGATAAAATAGGTAACATAAATGTATTTATTATGGATTTGTTAAATGTTAGATATGATCATAAATTAATTTATAATATTGTTACTAAGTTTAATAATAATAGAAATGTTTTAGGTGCTATAGATATTGATAAAATAAAATATAATTGGATATCAATACCATTTATTTGTAGTGAACAAGTGAAATTTATAAAACAGATATATAAAAATATATGTCGAGTTGCATTTTATACTACTCCTAATTTAAATAGATTAATAAATAATTCAAAAAATAGGTGTAGTATTTTAAATCAAAGTTGTGCAATATATAAATGGCTGTGTGTTTGTGGAAAGGCATATATTGGGGAATCTCGATGTACATTGGAGAAAAGATCAAAGGAGCATTTGTTGTTATATAAACGAGTACAAAAATCAAGACAAGAGAATGTTAGAAATGATGATGTATCACCATTAGTATTTTTTGATCATAATGTAACATGTAATTACAGTTTTGATTTTGATTTTAATAAAGTTAAGATTTTGTGTATTGAAAGAAATAATAATAAATGCAAAATTAAAGAAGCTATGTTAATAAAAAGTGAAAAGCAACATTTGATAAACAGACAGGCCGCCAATATAAAAATTAATGAATTGTGGGAAAATTGATGTATGACGTATTACTTTTTGTTTACAATTGTAATGGTTTTTTCTAATACGATTTGAATCTAGTTGATAACGACTACATAGATAGTTGAAAGTATTTATATTAAATTGTGGTATATATTTGTTTTTTAAAATATTGTTTTACTGTATTAATTATTATATTGTTTTGAATAATTATATATATATATATATTGTGCCAAGGCCAAATTGGCACATGCATATAAAATAATTTTGGCTAAAAAAATTATTAAAATAAAAATCTTTCGTAAAAGAGTTTTGAAAATAAAAGCTGCAATTGATTAAAAGTGGGAAGGGGTTTTCTTTAGTAAGATAAACTAAAGGTTTTATAAAAAGGAAGTAAAGAGTTTTTTTATTAGTATTTGTAAAATATAAATAATTTAAAGTTTAAAAAAAATACAAATCTCTTTTCATTCGAATTAAAGAAAAAATAATCTTAAAACTAGTAATATATGGGCATATATATGTGCAATTGTCAATAATAGAATAAATGTATGCGTAATAAATGTTATTATAAATAAATGAAAGTTAAAGAAGATTATCATTAAAAAACACAGCAATGGCTATTATTTAAAATATAAAACAATACATTTTTGCATGGCTATTACTAATTAAGCAATCTTCCAAAACACGTTGTCAAAAGATTAATTGCTAAAGAATTTCGACAACAGATATTTGCCGGAGGATATTAAAGGGACAACACGTCATTGGAATAAATACTGGATATTTTATCGGACTATCAGTTGAGACAAGTCAGTTCACAAATCAATTGAGTCAGTTAATTTCAATCAGTTAAGTTAATTGTATCTAGAAACAAAAATGCGGTGTTGAGCAGTTTGGGAAATACACGCCTCTCCCTACAACCTGATGTCCGATTAAAACAGCAAGATCTGCCTGTGAAATAATGTCAGCTTAACAACTTGGAAATCTCCATCAATATCTAATTGTCTCCAATAGTAATGATCGTGAATAATAAGGAACCTCATCAAGGAAATGTCCCAGCTGGCTAGAAGAAGCAGCAAACAAGAAGAAAACAAAGTTCTAAATCTACGTTCAAAATCCTAGGTAAAACATTTGCTTATTTCATTTATACTGTAATAGCCATTGCATTGCATTAATTCGTGCGAATCCTCCAAGAGTCTAATTATATGAACTCTATATCATACATAAAATGAACTATTGATATGTGTGTTTAAGTTTCAAATGCTATAAATGCTTTATTATTATATTTGTGAATGCTATATGAATTAATATGTGTGTGATCATTATATCAGTGTTATTAGTTAAATTAGATAAATACCAGTGTTCTATTATTAAAGTCTACAAGAATATTTAAACTAGTTTAGAAATGTTAATTTAAAATGTATGTGTATTATTAAATTATAAAGATGTTTAAATTTAGTAAATTAATGTTAGTTAATAAATTGTCTTTAAAATTAAACTCTATTTGTCGGTCAATTCTTTTTATCAATCTCTTCTTACCAATATTTTATTATTGATTAAAATTAGACTGAGCTAGTTAAGGGAATTGTTTCGAGCGCTGGATTATGAGCCTACTGACCAAATACGTTGTTTATTCTTCTGAATAGATAACTGGCACCCAGAGTTTACTCCGAAACAAATAAAGTGTTTGGCTAGTAGGGGTTTGAATCTAGCAGCCGAGGTGGGCCATTGTTGATAGTTAAAGCTATCAATAATATCTCCCATTTTGCTCGAACGTGCCGATTTGTTCACGTAACATTTATAATCAAATAAGATTATAAATGTGTTTTAAAGAAGTTTGAAACCAGCCAAAACCTTTGCTGGGTAATTAAGACCTTCTGTGGAGCGAACCCGGTACAATATATATATATTGTGCCATTACAATTTAGTCATTAGCTAAATTTGTAGTAATGTGCATGAAAGAAAATGTGGAACAAAAATCATCATCACATTTTTATATAGTAAAGGAAGCTATAGGTCACCCAAGTTTAAACCCTACAAAATCCAGTTCTAAAAGCTTGAGATAGAAAGAAAGTGGAGCAACAGTTATATTCTTTATTTGTCTGTGTGTTGATAAAAAACTCAAAAAGAGTAGTACACACAGTTAATTATTCAGTATTTAATTTTTTTTGTTAAAAAGTAAAGTTATAACGCATATGTATAGGCAGTGTGTGTGTGAGCTGTTTAATTGTCCTTGTATATTTCAAATATTAAACTCTCTTCAAAGCTAACCTGCATTTGCTAAATTCTAATATTTTATTTTGTCTGTCTATTTTTTTTTTGTTTTTCTATGATTATAATTTGGGGCTTAAAAGTTTTAGTTTGGGGTTTAAAAATTGTAAGAGTTTAATATAGATATTAAGATTATAAAAGGCATTTAGATTATTTTATAGGCCTGCATTATAAATAATTTGAATGAGTGTGTGTGTACATTGCATACATAAACTACATTTTTTTCATTAAATATTGAAAGAAAAAAAAGAAAATCTGTTATAATTTTTTTTTTCTTACTCAACAATTTTGTATTATAAGGGTTGTTTTTCTGTTAAAAAACTTAGAGACGATGTGAGAACTCTAATTTTGAAATTGTCTCATCCTAAGATCAAAAGAAGAAGCTCCAATTTTAGATGTTACAGATATACATGAGGAAAAGGGATTAAGACTTTTTTTCTTCAAGACAAAAGTTTGTCTGAAAACCAGGTGTATGATTTTTTTTGAATGTTCCTAAAAAAGATTGCACTCTCCAGCTAAAAATGAATTGGTCAAAAATAGAAATAAAAATTGGATATAAAAGCAGTCTGAAAATTAGTTGATGAGGAGAGGAGACTTTTAAAAATATTGAAACTAAGAAGATGAAAAACAGCATGGCAGATTAAAATAAAGATATATTTCATCTGGGGAAATTCCCTGATTCATCATCAACCAGAATATCATATGGGAAAGAAGGAGTCTTGTCTGAATTAAAAGAAAAATGATATTCTACACCTTTCAACTGACCGAGAGAAATAAGATGTTTTTAAATAGAAAGAGGAAAACATTCATCTGCATTTGAAGGCAATCAGAAAAATGAGTAATCTTCTGATAAATATTAAATCATCAAGTCCAATTAATTGTTCCAGTAACTGAGTTTAAACCCAAGAAAAATTATAAATGTGAAAACAACTGCTATATTTCACCCACTAAAAGAATCATGCTTGACAGGAAGAGAAGAAAAGTTAATATAATGATTTCCAAATCGTCCACTAAAGCAAATAACCTCAATAGAATCATCATCATCAAATAATTATACACCTCAGGAAAGAGATTGTTCCAAGGAAGAAACGGAAATTGTGGCTGCAAAAGTATAGACATTAAACAAGATAAATTTGAATTATTGGAAGTTGCTACAAAGAATAGAACTGGTAATATAAATTTTTCTTTTATATATTTTCTTTATGATATCAGAGACTTAGTAAGATTTTAGCAACAAAGTGGTATATTTTTGTTTAAAGAACTTTTAAAATGACTAAGATCAATTGAAACCCAGAATTTCTTAATAACGAAAATATAAGCTTCATTAATGATTTTATATGTACTAAAATTATGATTGTCTATTAACCTAAAGTTATGAAATATTATTGATATGTAAAATATTATTTTGTTTTTTTTTTGTTTGTATTATTAATTTGGTTTTAAATAATCTTTTAGTTTTCATGGGATAAATACGCACATACATAATAATACTTGTTGCATATATGTAATGGTGTGTGAAGGTAAAATAAGAGGCAGTATTAAAATATTGGATTATTTGTGTTTTAAGTTAAAGTATAGCATTTCAGAGCTTAGAAGGGAGGGGGAGAAAAAGATACGTTAAACTTGTTTCTGAAATTTGCTCTTTCCAATTTTACTAACATTTATTTTTTATCATTCTACTTTACATGTTAGATTTATAAAGTTAGGTGTGCAGAAGAGAAAAGAGAGAGAAAAAAAAGAGTGTTTATTTTTTTTTTTTGAGATATTTTCTTGTGGAGTGAAAATCATGGTCAATGTGACATCCAATTTAATATACCAGTTACGGGAAAGGGGGAAGAATTTAAAATTAATGTTATGATTTTAAAACAGTCGATTATGATTATTGTTGTTATTGCTAATATCAATTTTCATGTAGATATAGAAATTTTTATGTATACGTTAGAAATGCAGTAATAAATGTGAATTTGTTTTATTAAATGAGGCGTATATATTTCATTAAGAGTAGTCTTTATTAATTATGATCATTCATCATCCAGGTGAATATTAGCTATTTAAGTTCCAATTAGATATACTAAGATTAGCCACTAATTATTAATTTCTGAAACTAAATTTTATGATTAGGCTTAGTCCTAAAGCTGAGGTTGAAACCATTATCATTATCATTATCATCATCATCATCACGTTTTAATTAATGGGATAGATAAATGTTTAAAGGCCATAGATAAATAAGTGATTTCATGGTATTTAGTTGACATTTGTGAATAATTGTAATAACCACCATCCCATCATCTATATCATGCAAGGATGAGTGAATTGCCATCTTAAATTAATATAATCTGAGCTAGTAAAACTTATAAAAAGATATTGAAACCATTTATTATGTTAAGATCTGGGAAATGATTTCTGTATGAGGAATTTATATACTTCATTTTAGTTTAAAGATGTTTTATGTTTACCTAAATTTATTGCATACAGTGATATGGGTCTAAAAGCAAAATCCTCCATTTTTATTAGAAATAAAGTACCAAAAAGGGATTCAAACCCAGTACACATGAAAAGTTATAAGATATAACTGTGTCTAGGTTCAGATAATCTAGTGGTGCCCTGTTAGACCATATTCACTTATTATTTATTTAAATATGCACTTGACATCAAACCCAGAGATGAAAGTGAATAAAATCTACCTCTGTATACCTGAGAAGATATTTTATTGAGTTATCAGTGTACTCACCCACTTGATGTTATTTCCTGAGTTGTGATGGTTTGTTCTTGATAATTTGTTTATCATTTCTACTTGTCTATTGATGATACAATGCCTGCCTAACCAGGGTTTGAAATAGGCCAGACACCTTAAATGACTAGTCTCCAGGCATTATTGTTTATAATTATTGATATGGCGATATCTTTAGAAATTGAATTATTGTTTCTAATGAGAAATGTGTTTCATTTTATCCAATGATATTTTAAATATTATGATCTTATATATTATAGACTACTCAGGTATGGTAATATTTATATTTGAATCTTAATTCTTTTGATCTACTTTTATTTAAGTTACAATGGATCTTTGATCTTTATTTAGTTACAATATATATATATATTTGAAAACCAGGCACTCTTCACAAACCTGGGAGCTTAATTGTAAGTATAGAGGATTTGAACTCAGACTTTCAAGCACCCTTCAACTATCCACACTATCTCATACAACTGATACACATGACCACACACATGTAGAAAAGATTAATAATCACCAATATACGTATTTCATGCTAAACCAGCACTCATCAGTTGGTCCAGACTATCATCTCTCACACATATATATAATCATGCTCAGTTTATATTAAGATAGCAAATCTTCATACTTTAATGGACAGGCTTCAATCCACTGCAACCTCCAACTTTTCAGCCATCCATATCATGGAAAATCTGATGATGAAAACTCAAATCCCATGCTGACAATTAAGCTCCCAGGTTTGTGACGAGTGCCTGGTTTTCAAATATTTACATATCAAGCTTGTATCCTGTCCATCCCTCTTATATGTATTTAATGGATGCTGTCCTATACATGAGCAGTCAGAGTGCTTCACGTCAACATGGGCATGGCAATAATATTGGCATCAGCATGGGATTTGAGTTTTCATCATCAGATTTTCAATGATATGGATAGCTGAAAAGTTGGAGGTTGCAGTGGATTGAAGCCTGTCCATTAAAGTATGAAGATTTGCTATCTTAATATAAACTGAGCATGATTATATATATGTGTGAGAGATGATAGTCTGGACCAACTGATGAGTGCTGGTTTAGCATGAAATATGTATATTGGTGATTATTAATCTTTTCTATATGCGTGTGGTCATGTGTATCAGTTGTATGAGATAGTGTGGATAGTTGAAGGATGCTTGAAAATCTGAGTTCAAATCCTCTATACTTATATATATAACAATACAAACATATTAAGTTTACATTGAATTTGTAAAGTTACACATTTCCTTTAGTTGATTATCTTCATTAATTTGACTGTTTTTATGTAATATTAAGTTTACATTGAATTTGTAAAGTTACACATTTCCTTTATACATAAAAACAGTCAAATTAATGAAGATAATCAACATAATTTTATATCAAAAAATATATTTGCAGATAACCTTACTGATGACAGAAAGTTGTGTAAGTATTTTTGAAAATTTCTATGAAGAGGTCTTGATTACCACTCTTCTAACATAATGAGATGGTAGAAGTTCTGGGTGTGGGGGAGGACATACCTTAAATTTTTCCCAAAATTTTGTACATAGTATCACCAAAAATGTTCAATAGCCTATCTGGGAAATCCCATCACTGAGGTGATATAAAGTTGTTTGATGGTTTGCAATTAAATAACAGAATTCTCTGGCATTTAGATTTGCGTAAACTAATCATTTATCAGACTGGATCTCTGAGCCAGTTGCACATTCCCTTTCACTAATGGCAAAGAAGAATATCCTGTGATACAGGAAACAGAAATATTTACAATCAAAGCATCTTTTCAGGTCAAATATCCTGCTGCATCTATTCTAGTTGCATGACTTTTTGGGTTAATGACTTGTATGAATTTGTCTTGTGGTGATTAGAATTGGTCACCTCAATTGTATTTTGATGACTGACTAATTATACTTTGCCTATTTAAGTCAGAGATTTGTCATTATCCATCATTCACTCTCTTTTTTCAACTGTCATTATACTTGAGAAAACTTTCCAATAACACAAAACTGAATAAATCCACGACCATGTAACCAACTTTGTTGTATATTTTTTGACTGTCTGTACAAATAGCTCCATAATGAATAAGACTACTGGCTCCAAATTGTTGTATAGACTAAATATTTACTCTGCCATTCAAGTCAGAATAGTTGAAGAACTCATTATCATTTTGGATTATGTGAATAGAATGGCAATCTTGATGTGCGAAATACAAAAGGCACAAATTCACCTTGTGTAATCAAATTGTAGCACAAGGTGTTGCATGATCCTGTTCTTTTAGCAGACCATGCTGACACAAAAATCTCAAAGCCATAATTTATTGACAAAAATGTGGTAATAGAATTTGTTAAGCATGGAGATAACTGAAATCCAAATATTATGGAAATTGGCAGTAACAGTAAACATTCCTGTATCTGAAAACATCATCAATATTGATTACAGAGGTAAACAAAAAACATATGCTCATTCAGCATCATAAGGTCTTTTACTGAAAGTTGATGTGCAGGATCTGTTAGGCATTCATTTATATATTATGATGTGGAGATTGAAATTTGTAAAAACATGATGCGCATTATTTTATTTTGTCCAAATAATAGTTTCACTGATTTGTTTTAAATAGAAATTGTCAACTTCAATTTGTATTGAAAATTATTTGTTTTGGAACAAATTTATAGTCACAACAGAGACCAAAATTTGTGGTAATATAACATCCACCATTTTCATTCAGGATTATTTATTTTAGATAGAAACTATCAATTGTTAATATATATCAAAAATTGTTTGCTTTGAAAATCATAATAAATAGTGAATATTGTTTGTTTTAATTTTTTTTATCAATATCTTCAGCACAAGTTTGGTGACTCAACCTGGTATGCAATGCACATATCTGTTATATAATATATATGCTAACAGAATCAAATGAACTATCAAATATCACATGAAGTGATGTTTGATGGTTTAATACCAATCCTGCCTAATAGGATTATGGTGACTGTGGATATTAAAGAACCAAAGACACCAAAAAGTATGGATGCTAAACTGAGTTCAGATCTATATGACTATATAAGCTAATGGGCTTAGCTTAAAAACATTATTGTGTTTTCATTTTGGGTTCAAAGCTTCATAGTTAGCTAAAAAAGTAAAAGATAGATGCTGGCGGATTGCATTAGATCCTAAGATCTAGGTGCAGTGCTCTCAGATTCAAGACTCCTAACTGATGAAAGCCACAAGCTAGAAACTAGTCTGGGGATATTGGATGAATAGGCACTAGATAGTGATTTTATGCAAAACATTTTCTTGCATCCATTGATTACTCTGGCTTGCACTGAGTGGTGCTACTGTATGGAGAGTTTTGCTTCTGTGAAAAGTATCAAATATAATAGATTAAAAAAATACTAAAGTGCTTGTACTTTCAGATTAATATTTCTTATATTTTTATGAATTCCATAAAATAATCATTCTTATATAATCCAGTATTAAAATTAATTTAAACTTTATTTATATTTGCATTTGTAATATTATAGTTTGTTATAAAGTGAAACTGTTTATTAATGCTAGAACATTAATTTTTAAAGAAAATTATACATAATTTCATGACTAATTTGTTTAACAAGCTATTTAAATCATATTAACTTTTTTTATTATTAACTGATGACTTCTTAATTTATTGTAAGTTTAGAAAGAAATATTTGATGCAAAAATAATAAATAAAAATATTAAGATTTATATTTTTAATAATAATTATCATGCAATCAAACTGGATATCTTTTCCTTTCCATTTCTCTTCTAATTTTGATGGGGGGGGGGGGATGAATAAACCTGTTTTAACAAAATGAAGACATTCAAAATCACTCAAAATTAAATAAAAAACGAAAAAATTTTATTATCATTATATTAGTTAGTAATACTTACTGTAATGATCTACATAAACATATAAGACCATAGATAAAGCTGGTATCACCTTTATTGTTCAAGGAGGTTACCATGTCTACAGGTTGAGATTGTTAATACATCATCATTGTATGATTTCTACTACCTGGAAAATGGCAAATATTTGGTTGTCAAAATTCTGACATATGTTAATATAAATAAAAGACAAATATATACACAAACAATACGAAATATATATATGTACATAATTATAAAAAAATTCTAACTTTTTTAGATGTCTTTGCATCATTCTTGAATGAGTAATATTTCCTGAATGATTTGAAATAATGTTAATATTGACAACAAGTAAATGTATACTTGGAAAAATCTGAAATATGCATTTACACATATAGACACATATTATTGCATAAACAAACATGATGTTACAATAAAATTACTCACTGTAAGGAGGATTTTATTAATGCAAATAAATAAAAATTAAGCAACACTACCAAACTTAATTCAATCTACAGGATACAATTATCTCTGCTACAACAACACGATTATTACAGGTAAATTTTCACTTAATTGAGAGCAAATGCTATCTTGATGAAAATCAGCATTTTATTTTATTGAACAGGATTGCTCCTGAAAACATGGTTTATAAAACATCGTATACCTGTGAAAACATTCATTTCAGTATAAATATATTGTAACCTTTTGATCGGTTATCCCAGGTAAAAATGGCATATAAAATATAATTTATACTTCCAAAATTTATAATTTAGATAGTAGTAACGCTATAAACTTGGGTATTACAGAAATAAATGATTTAATATATAAACTTTAAAATGAGAATTTGTAAAGATTTGATAATTGTTGTTATTTGTAATCATTTATTAATATTATAATCTACATATAATTTTTTAAATTCAATAGAGGTCAATCTATAAACATTCGTTACTAATACATTTGACTTTAATTTATTTTAATGCACTGTTCCTTTAAGAGCTAAAAAAACCATTAATTAATCAAAGAAGAAACAATTACTTACTTCGAAACAAGAATTTAGTTTGAAATTATTGCAATTATAATATTTCGTTCATAAAAATTTTTTTAATTATTCATTTCAAGCATTTTCAGAACAAAAAAAAATTTTAAGTTAAAAATTGTACAATTTGGTTTGGGCGATAAACCAATCAGATTTTAGGAAATCGATTGCTGACATCAATTATCGCGGGTTTTTTTAGAAAAAAAAAACCCACAGCAGACGATCTGAGAGGAGATTCAAGAAACTTAAAACACAGAAAGCTGTTTTAATATTTGTCTAAGCAAAATATTATAAAACTTTAAAAAAATTATTTAAAATTATTTAAAATTTTAATCGTATGCATAAGCAATCTAAATATAATAGATTTTAAAAGTAATTCTTAATACTATGGAGTGAGGAAATCAGTCTTTATTGTGACCTAGTTTCAAGTTCTGATCATCTAATTGCAGCCAAGAAATCCCAGTTGTTATTTTAAATTTTACCTATGATAATCAAGAAAATGGAACACACTGCACCATGTCTGGGAGAACAGAAAGACAGTTATGTAAGGGAAAAAGATAGATGACCCCCAATATACATATTTCATGTAAAACCAGCAATCATCAGCTGGACCAGATAATAATCTCCCACATATATATATATAATCAGTGCTTGGCTTATATTAAGATAGCAATTCTTTAAGCTTTAATGGACATGTTTCAATCTTCCCATCATTCCAACTATGCAACTGCCCATTTCATTGAAAAATCAATGCTGGAATACTCATAGTCCTTGGTGGATTTGATATTCTAGTCATGCCCATGTAGACATTACACAAATGAGAAATATTTAGTACATTAAATGAATACATTAATTGTCCCTATAGAAAATGCAGTTAATCATATTTTGAAGTTGTCTGCAACTCCTTATATAACACTGGGGACAGTTATTATCATAATTATAATATCTTTTTAAGTATAGCACATATTATTTACTAAGTGCTACATAATATTTGTAATCATAAAAATTTCAAATTTTATCACTATTACCATCATCTCAAAATTATTGCAATATATCAATCCATCAGTATATAAAAACTTCATATCTTTCGTTTACTACATATGTACTTTTATGCTTAACCATCAAATTTATTATGTGAACCAGGGGTTAAATAAAGCACTTGGATCTCTACACTTTTGTTAATAGATTGATATTTATGTATACTATAAATGTAATCTGTTCCATTTTAAAGCCTAACTTTATTACCATTCAAAAAACTTTTTTCCTGGGTATATATTTTATGAATGAAATAAAATTAAATTATTAATTGAAAAATTTTCCACTATTGAAACAAAAAACTACATGTTGCAATTGATCAAATCATTTTTTCAGCTTCTGCAAATAGTAAAAGAATCAAAATATCTGATATGGGTATTAAAAATGACAAGAAGTACTGTTTCAACAACTCGCATAATATGAACACACAAAATAAATATTGCTACTACAACTAACTCCATTTCTAGAGAATCACCATGGTGATATATTTATACTAGCATAAGCAAACATTTCCATCAAAAATTCAACCAATTATCATTAAAGCTCTAAATAAAAACTTTATTCATAAACTGAACAATGGATCAATTCAGGAGATAGGAGTTCTGATTACAAAAATTCCATAAACAAAACTAAGCATAATATACATATCTTAATGCAATTGTGCTTTTTAATTATCAGTGATGGCAATTTCATCTCAAGTCAGAAAGCCAAAAACGTAATCAGTATATTCCTCACTGCTTAGAAGAAAATCTTAAGCCTGGTGTAATAAGCTAGTATGGCATCTTCAACTGCTCTGGCAATGAGATACCATCTGCATTACAGTTAAGTTTAATCAACTTGCTCAGCTAACACTAGCATCCTTGCACTCTACTGGTGCAGTTTTATTTGTTAGAGAGCAAGGCTCATCTGTCGTTATTCTTTTTTTTTTTTCATTTCCATCCAATTTTAAAACTGCAATCTATCTAGCATTTCATTTTCTGATTATGCTTGTGTGAGTCTCATATTTCAAAATTAATACATCACTCTATAAGTTTACATTTAAATGGTGGTTTATCAATAATTTTTATAATAATGATCATTGCAGGCCATTGTTATTATCAGCTGCAGAATCTTTCTCCATTTGAATCATGGTTGTTTTTCAAAATGTTGCTTTAGTTGATTCAAATAATCTCATAAAATCATATAATGGTGACATTCTCAAAAATAAATGGATGCCAAATCTCACATGTATAACTACAAAATGAAGCAAACTAGTTTTACACTTTACAACCAGAATGCTATAATAGGTTAGAAAAAATAGTACCAAATTTTTCAAGGCTATTATGAACTACTGTAAATTATGTAAAACCTATTTCAGCTCATATCTTAGGCAACCCTATCAAAGGATAGCATTCCCTTTTCTGGAACCCACAGTCAACATGGAATTTCTTGAGCATCTTAAAATCTAAAAGAAGCTGATCAATATCAACTGACTATTCACTACACTACACAACTTCCTCGAGAAAATTATATTACAAAGCAGCAAAGAAATTATGCACCTTGTAACACACCTGGGAAGTCATAAATCTTATTCCAGATATCAGCAAGAAATTTGATTACATCATTTCTATCCTATATAGGTGTCATCAGCTCTATTCAAGCAATCTTACCATCCCCATTCTTTCTGTTAACATAACATTTTGTCTTAGAGAGAAGTCAAATGCACTATACTCCTCTATAAACAACTTACACCTTATTACACTTGAGGGCATTGGTCAAAAAAAAATTTGCAAAAATAATTCTAAAATACTGAACTTATTCTTCCAAAAGTCACCATACTTCTCTAACTAATCCTTTAGTAGCAGAATTTTTGAAATAATTATAAATTAGTTAAGCATTTACTCATACAAACTGCTGTTTGTGTAATCTACAGTTTCCTTTGTACAAATTTTAATATTTAATTGAAATGGAAGTAACATAGTTGAGAAGTTACACAATCAATGGGAGATAATTACTTCCATTTAAATTACATACATGTTAATATTAATTTGTAAATAATCAATAAAAACACTTAATTATTAAGAAGCTATCAATATTCTTTATTGGCTCATTCTTTTGAAAAGAATGTTCTATTAATAAAACATATTTAATTTCATATATTTTTCTCTTTTAAATTTTTAATTGGAATCAATTACAAATCAGGAAATAACATAGAATATTTAAATTTACTGTCTATTGAATGATTCACATTTAAAATGTGTTTTTTTAAGCTTGTGATTAATTTAAGTAAATCTTCCCCTATGAGGAAATAACCATTTGGATGTCATGTATGTTTTTTCTTGGATATAGCTTAAAAAAATTACTTAGAAAGTCTAATATGTTTGCTAAATTTGCTAAGATAAATGGCAGCTTCTCTTTTATGAATATCAAATGATGCACTCTTTTAAGTCACTATTATATAAAGTATTTTTGAAACATTCTTGTATTAAATTTTCTGTAATTTATCTAATATATTATTAGAAAACTTAAGCTTTATATGAAGATTAAATCAAAAGAAAATAATTTTATTCACAAATATATCAATCCTTTATGTAACAAAAATAACACTATAATAAATAAGATTAAATATATGAAAATATGATGTATTTTAAACATAAAAAAGGCATTCATTTATCAAATGCACTCAATATTTCAAATGATTTTAAAAGATATTAATGAAGTACTCATAATTTAAATTTAATAAAGATACATATAAATAGTCAAAATAAGAGTCATAGATCACATGATCCAATTCTCTTAAGCTTGTAAGATATAAACAATGAGCATTGCCAATTGCTCAACAAGCTTTGTGATAAATGCCTTAGCCAGGGAAAGCATTTAAAATATCTCTGTCAGGAACCCCCCCCCCTTAAACCTCTGACCATGGTTTCATGCTTTGGCACTCCTCGGAGAGGTACTAGGATAGGTTCAGACACTAGATCTAAAAATACCAACCCAAAGCCAGCATTTATCTAAAAGTTATCTATTGAGTGGAAAATCTGAAATTTTCAAACACCTACATGCTTTCTCTGGCTAAGCATTTATCACAAAGCTTGTTGAGCAATTGGAAATGCTCATTGTTTATACATATAAATACTTTTTGAATTTCTGTTACAACTAGGATTTTATCACTCATCAAAATACTTGTTTTAGAAATTGCATAATACAAACCAAAGAGTATAAAATAAATTTATAAGACATCAAATTGCCTTAAGTAAATTATAAGTTATAAACAATTTAATTACACTAAAAAAAATGTATATTTTCTATACATTTGCCTAAAAATTAACAAATGTGGAATATTATAGACATTTAAAAAATTAATTAGCAAGCTTTATACACACGGTTTAAATAAATAATTTTAGCTATTTTTTTGGAAGATTATCAATCATAAATAGTCAAAATAAGAGTCATAGATCACATGACCCTATCTCTTAAGCTTGTAAGTTTTAAACAATGAGAATTGCCAATTCCTCTACAAGCTTTGTGATAAATGCTTAGCCAGATCCAGCACTTAAAATATCTTTGTCAGGAACCCCTCCTCAAACCCCTGACCATGATTTCGTGCTTTGGCACTCCTCAGAGAGGTGTCAGGGTAGGTTCAGACACTAGATCTAAAAATACCAACCCAAAGCCAAGCACTTATCTAAAAATTATCAATCATATTTTTAACTTCTATCATTTTGTTTTATCTTTTACAATTTCTTCCAACATATATATTATAATTTCTTATCCTTTATGTATATGCTTAATCCAAATCCTCTTCCCTCTTTTATCTCTCAATAAATTATTTTATTTTCTCCTTTTATTACTAATTTTTTTTAATTTAGCATTTTCATTTTACATTAAACTATAATGCAAACAAAACATTTTGAAAGTGTTATTAGTACAAATAGTTTTATTTGCCATCAAATTACTAAAACCTTAATTTTTTTTATTTTTATTTTTAGCTATCCAAGTTTCCAATACAAACAGCATTAACTTACATTACAATTTTCTTTCATTTGTTAATGCTACTTTGTGTATTTTCCTCCTCAATTTTATAATTAATTTAATTTTTCTTTAAGATAATATTACTAACATCTTTTTAAAAAATAAGATACTTGGACTATATTAACATAATGCTGGTTACATCTAAGAAACTATTTTTTTTTTAATAGAAAAAATTTGAATTAAAATATTCATTTTTTAGTGAAAGGAGTTTGAACATAATCCTTATCACAGTATATATATATGGGTGTGTGTAAAAGTTAATAATTTTAATATGCTTCATTTAATTTTTTTTACATAAATTTCAGTTATGATGTAACCAAGGTAACAATTAAAAACTACCATTGAACATAAACTCATGTCATATAGTAATATTATTTTTGACTTAATTTTGAATCTCTTTTAATTTATACAGATATTAATATTTTATTTATATATAAAGTAATAGTATTTGCATGTCACTTTAATTATAATGTCTATGTGTATGTATTACACACACCCATTTTGAAAATAATTGCTTTTATTATTGAATATTCTTCCAGTAATTAAATCTTTATAAGATCTAACCATAAATAATAAATGTTAATGATATAAAATAGTCTTAAATCTTTCCTTAAAAAAATTTCTAACTTAATTATTATTATTATTTGACATCTGGAATTTTGCTTAAAAACTTTGTAAAAAACAAACAAAACAACAACTTCAGAATTGAAACAAAAGTACTCCAGCTACAAACAATCTTTTTTTTTTTTCAAGTAATGCTTTAATTATTTAAAATATTTAATTATAAACACACTAAACTTCAGACTAAAATAAAGAATGTGCTAATAGTTCTAACAAGCTGTATCAATAAATGCTGCAAGAAAAAACATTTAAAATCTCTATCTAGAAATTATCCCCAGTTCAGACCAGTTTCTAGCTATTGGCTTTCCTCAGTGAGGCAGTGTCTGAAATATCCTAGCATCTCACTGAGGAGAGACAATAGCTAGAAACTGGTCTGGGACTGGGGATAATTTCTAAATAGAGATTTTAAATGCTTTCTCTTGCAGCATTTATTGATAAAGCTTGTTAAAACTATTAGGAGACTCTTTATTTTAGTTTATAACTACAAGCTTATCAAATTAAGTCATGTGATGTATGACTTTATTTTATTTACATTAAACTCCAAGCTTTATATAGAAACAAATGTCAATAAGACTTAAAATAAAAAAATAAAAGCATGTTTTTTAGAAATAAAACAGTATTTGCATCTAATTACAATAATTAATATGCTAATTTTTTATGAATATATAATTATTGTGATATTAAAATTATACACATTTTTTGAAACAATAGGTATGAAATATTTTGGATTATAAAATTTAAATTTACTTACACAGATTTTGCAAATAATTATTACAATAAATAATCAATGGCTTGACTGATAGAGTTTATACAAAATTCAAGTGCTGGAAGTGGGAGAACAGGAATTGGTTGGAGAATTTTACATCCCCAAGTCTGATACTAATCACTGCACTAAACTATGCAGGGTATCTTAAAAACGTTTTTTCTATAGTTTTTATTATGATATATTTTTATCATTTTTTTATATCTATTACTTATTTTTATTATCCATTGAAAAATAATTAATTAAGAATTCAGTCTCATCATTACCATCACTATTTTCAATCATTATTGATCCATTGCAGGATGAAGGTTTCTCCAAGTTCAATCCATTTTTCTGCCATCTCTATTCTTTTCTCCACATCACCCCAGTTCAATTCATTATTTTGTCCATCCATCTCACATGTGATCATTTTCTACCTTTTTTATAATCTCTTGGAAACCAGCTTAAGATTTCAACTGACCATCAGTTATCATCCTTTCTAATAATATCACATATAGATGTATAAATAGTTTCCTTATTATATTAATTAAAGAGTGAATTTTTTAAAGTATGTCACTATTTAGTATTAAAAATATAATTTTAGCCATATATTTTTATAAAGATACTCTATCACTGAAATATTTAAATCAATTTGATAATTTATTACAAATCCATTGTTAATTATACATTAAACAGGCAAAACTCTCCATACAGTAGTGCCACTCAGTGCAAGCCAGAGTAATCAATGGATGCCAGAAGGCTTGTGCATAAAATCCCTATCTAGTGCCTACTCATCCAATATCTCCAGACTAGTTTCTGGCCTTCATAAGTGAGGAGCCTTGGATCTGAGAGCACTGCACCTAGATCTTAGGATCTAATGCAACCCTCCAGCAGCCAGGAGTCTTGGATCTTAGAGCATTGCACCTAGATCCTAGGATCTAATGCACCCTTCCAGCAGCCACCTTTTATCTCTACTTAACTACAAAACTATGGGAATGAACTTGAAAACAATATTTTCAATCCAAGCTCATTAGCTTATATAATCATATAGGTTTGAACTCAGTTCAGCACCCATACATTTTGGTGTCTTTGGCTCTTTAACAATCATAGCCACCACTATCCTATTAGGCAGGATTGGTGTTTAACAACTAAACATTACATTATCACTGTTTATTATGCTTGCTCTTAACTGTTATATAGGCACTAGATAGGGATTTTATGCACAAGACTTCTGGCATCCATTGATTACTCTGGCTTGCACTGAGTGGCACTACTATATGGAGAGTTTTTCTTGTTTAATAACAGTTAAGAGCAATCATAAGAAACAGTGATTATGTGATGTTTAGTGGTTTAATTATACATATATCAAGATGGTTGTGTCTCATGGCATACAATAAAATAGTAGTGTGTGTGCATGTATATATATAAAGTTGAATGAAAAATAGAAATAAACACAGACAAAAACTTTTGTAGTTATTTTCTATATTACACTGGAATAACAGTTAAGAATTAAATACTTCTGAATTTAAAAAAATTATAAATTAAACATTTAAAAAGGTCTAATTAATATTTTATTAATTCTGATTTTGAAATTAAAAGAAGCATGCTTTTATGTTACATTAGATATACTGATAATTATATAATTCCACTATCTATTTTGAATAGATTAAATTTTTTTAATCCAAGCTTGTATAATATATTTTGATAAATATTGTACAAAAAATTGTTTTTGAAAAAATTAAAATAAATTCAAAAGAGTCATTAACTTTTTTCAATCAAGATAACTGGGGTTTTCCCCACCCTGACTATAAAAAAAGTTGGAAAAAAATTGAAAAAGTTTTTAAAGATTTACCATTTTACAGAGTGTTACTATGAAGATAAAAATAGAAGGCAAGAAAATGCAAGTCCAGATGCTGCTATTTCTTCACAATGGCAGAGTTTGGATTCACATGAAAGTGACCCCAGTTTTTATGTGGTTCATAGCCCATGCATGTGTATTAGATGGTGTAGAGACTGAAGAGAACTCACTGTAGGCTACAGTTACCAGATTATACTATTCCTGAAGATACAATAAGATAGTCTATTGTTTACAGGGATCAGTTTACCCAAATAAGCCATCAACTTGCTGAAGTCATTTATATGTATATTGTTTTATCTCTATGCAGAAAAGCACTGATAAAGGTACTGCATCATATACATATATAAAGTACAGCTAGATGGTCAGTAGAATGTTATATATGTTGATAATGATATAATTTTAATTAATTTATTGGAAATGACAGTTAAAATCTTTAGTTTAAAAGTAAAACAAGTAAATAATTTTTGCTTGAACTAAAAGTCTAAAACCAACGGATTCATAAAGTAAATGCCAAAAATATTTTTAGATTATGGAATCAAAAAACTTTCTGGAATATTTTTAAAGACATTTACAATTAATTAGGAATAATCTGAAAAAAAAAAAAGAAAAACTTTGATGAAGGACTGTCATAAAAGTAAATATTTTTTAAAGGAAACTTTTGCTTGCCATAAAAATAGAGGCTAATTAATAGCTTTTATTCATACTTTCTATCTATATATATGCATGCATTTATATATTATTAAAAATTAACTGACATTTTTTATAAGTCAGACAATTTGAACATGTTAAGTTTTAAATTGTTATATAGCAATAAATGAGAGAGTGCAAATCTCTCAAGCACTTATGACTACAAACAGCCAATCAAATCTTAAGCACTGGGACAGAGAATTTTAATAAGAAAAGAGCGGTTCCACTCTCTTCTTTACTTGTCTTAATATATATTCAAGCCAGTCCAAAATACTTATATTTGAAAGTATGAATCTTAAATATCATAATTAACTGAAATCAAATTATAAACATACAGTGTAAAATCTTTTGATTTACTACGCTGTAGTTTTTCGATGTTATAAATTTGCAGCAATATATGTAAATAATAATATTTTTATAAAGTGCAGTCGATATTGAAATAAATATTATTATTTACATATATTGCTGCAAATTTATAACATCGAAAAACTACAGCGTAGTAAATCGAAAGATTTCACACTGTTTGTTTATAATTTGATTTCAGTTAATTAAGTGTGATGATATTTAAGATTCACACTTTCAAATATAAGTACTTTGGACTGGCTTGGATATATATTAAGACAAGTAAAGAAGAGAGTGGAACCGCTCTTTTCTTATTAAAATTCTGTCCCAGAGCTTAAGATTTGATTGGCTGGTTGTAGTCATAAGCGCTTGAGAGATTTGCACTCTCTCATTTATTTCAATATCGACTGCACTTTATAAAAATATTATTATTGTTATATAGCATAATTGAGTGCTTATATATATGAATTTTTTGTATATTTTTATTATGGAATTAATTGTTAAAAATATATTTTAATAAGTTTATTGTTTTGACAAATTAAAATATTATGATGTAAATGTGTGCACACATTTCCATGGGTACCTACATATATATGTGAAAGCAGTCATTATTTATTTATCATTAAAATGTGATAGCTTATTTTTTATTATTATATGACATAGTGTGTCTGTGTGTTTATATAGATGTGTCAGGTAAATACATATATGTAAAAATTAATCATATTGTTATTATTAGCTTTTGACAATTCAAATATGTTCATATTATATTATACAGGATATATGTGTGCTGATGTGTTTCATGTAATTGTATTGGAATGTATATGTAAATTATAATGTAATAGTGAACTACTTTTTTGTATTAATCAAATCAGAAGTCTTAGTTTATATGTATATTCATATTCTACAGAGCTTAATTTAATTTTTTTATTAATAAATTTATAGTTACATTATTCCAGTGAATTTATTAATCCTAGAATAGATTTAAAACATGTTAGTATTGTATCTCCTGACTGATCACAGTACAATGTAGAGCTTTTGATCTCTGAGCTAGATTCATGCATAAGTCTGTAATATAAAAGGTGTTGATGTTTAGTATTATGGTTATCCAGATGATCATGGTGATGCTGGATGATGCGAAAAGGACATCCTTTAAAGTCCATGCACTGTATTTCATTTTAATTATTTATTTAGAAATTAAGTTTATAGTTGGCCAATACATTAGTGGTACTAAGTGTCCAAAGCATTGATGATGATCAGCATGTTTTAGTATCCCAGCTTTATTTTTAATTGTTATATTCTTATGGATTAGCACTTTAAGTTTGTGAATCCAAATTATTTAAATAATATGTCCCAAGCTGGCAAAAGCCAAATAATTATACTGGTTTATAATAGACCTATTTCAAACCCAGTCACAAGATTGACTTAATTTTAATATTGATCATTTATGATGACAAATGATTATTGCTTTTATGTAGTGCTGCTAAACTTATAGTTAGCTAGTAGTATGTGAATTTCTCAGGCTCATCCTCATGCTAATCTATATTTAATTTTATATTTTGACATGGGGTTTATGATGAGTGCAATCACCCAAGGTTCACCCCAAAGAATCTACATCATTACAAATGGCTACCAAACTGTGGGTCTGATGAGAATCAAATATTAGTGTCCATTACAACAAAATTGCCATTCAACTTGATCTCAAATGATACCTACATCTAATAAAGAAAAAATATATAGACTTAACTTTTAACATATTACTAGGAAATATATGATAAGAGCATTGATGTTTATAAATTGTAAAATAATTTTAATGTGTATTTAAGTTCATATTTAAATTTGAATAGAAAAACTATGATTTTGGAGATCGGACTAGGTTTTTGATTGTTGGAGTTTGTTTAGTTGTACTTTCAGTTTTGATGATAGATGGAGAGTTTTGTCATTTGCTTGAGGATATAATGTTTTTGTGTAACTCCAGGGAGTATTCTATCTTAGGCATTGCTCCAATACACTTTCTGATTTCCTATGGTTTATAATGGTGACATTAATGTAGTCCTGCCATTATCTCAGTCTCTAAGACTCCAAGAAAAAGAGCAAGGCATAGTTGTATATTTTATATCCCCTAAGATAATGAGCAGGGAATAGTTCTGCATTTATCAGCTTCTAAAACTCAAATGAGCAAGGCTTTGTGAAGACTTTTTGCATTATTTTTATTTTGGGTTCTGGTAGATTATAGTATCTAAATTGAGATAGCTCTCTCAGTGTTCATGGTGCATTGTGTACTTATAGTCCATTGGCTGAATTCTTAATCTATCTTAGAATTTCAAGTGACTATTCATTGTTAGCTATCAGATGCCTACCAAATCTCTAAAAAATTGATGAGTACATAGTTTAAGATATAAAGTTTGTGTTGATTATATATGTATATTATATAAAATATTGTTAGGTTGGTGTTTCATTTCTCTTTTCCTTTTCCCCAAAAAGAAAGGATATGAGATGTTTATGTGTCTCATGGCATACAACAACATAATAGTGGTGCATATATATATAAAGTTGAAAGGAAACGTAGAAATAAACACAGACAAAAACTTTTTGTAGATAGTTAAGAATTAAATACTTTTGAATTTATAAACAAATTATTATAAATTAAACATTTAAAAAGGTCTAATTAATATTTTATTAATTCTGATTTTGAAATTAAAACAAATATGCTTTTATGTTATAATAGATATACTGGTAATTATAAAATTCCACTATATATTTTGATTAGATTGAATTTTTTTCAATTAAAGCTTGTATAACATATGATAAATATTCTACAAAAAATATTTTTCAAATAATTAATGTTAATTGAAAAGACTCATTAACCTTAAGACTCATTAACCTTTGTCAATCAAGATAAGGAAAATTTGCTTTTAATTTTTGTTTTTCCATCCTGACTATAAAAAAAAGTTGAAAAAAGATTAAGGGAGTTTTTAAAGTTTCAGAGTTATACAGAGTTATTATGAAGATATAACTGAAGACAAGTCAGTGCAAATCCAGTTGCTGCTACTAGATCACAATGGTAGAATTTGGATTCACCTGAAAGGCCCCACTTTTATGTGATTTATGGCCTGTATATATGTATGCATTAGATAGAATAGAGACTGAAAAAAGCTCATGGCAGGCCAACAGTTATCAAATTATACCTTTTTTAGAAATGATAACAAGGCAGTTTACTGTTTAGAGAATAGATCACCCGGAGATTCCATCAGTTTCATTTAGTAGTTTATACATATACTGTTTTAACTATATGTAGAGAAGCAGAGATAAAGGTACTGCATTTTATATATATAGTACAACTGGTAAGTAGTGTTATATGTATTGAAAATGGTATTTTAAATAATTTATTGAAAATGACCATTAAAATCACTAGTTTAAAAGTAAAACAAGCATATAATTTTTGCTTAAATTAAACATCTAAAAACAATGGATTGATAAGGGAACAAAAAAACTTGAAGTGTTTTTAAAAATGTTTACAATTAATTAGGAGTAATCTGAAAAAAAAAAGAAAAATTTTGATGAAGAACTGTCAAAAGAGTAAATATTTTTTAAAGAAAACATTTACTTACCATAAAAAATAAGAGGCTAATTAATAGCTTTAATTCATAGTATCTATTTTTTATATATATGTAGACACATATACATGTGCATTTATGTATTATTAAAAATGAATTGAATTTTTTTATAAGACTATGACAATTCAAACATGTTAATTTTTAAATTATTATACAGCAATATCTGAGTACTTATATATATATATATATGTGTGTGTGTGTGTGTGTGTGTGTGTGAATTTTTTTGTATATTTTCAATACAGAATTGTAAAAATATATATTTTTAATAACTTAATTATTTTGATAAATTAAAATATCACATAATATAAATGCCAGTGTGTGCACACATTTCCATGGTTATCCACATATATATGTGAAAAATCATTTATGTATCATTAAAATGTAGCTTATTATTATATAATTCTCATATGTTATGGCACATCTATGTGCTTATATAGATACATATCAGGTAGATACATATATGTAAAAATTAATCATATTTTTATTATTAGTTTATGACAATTCACATATGTTCATTTTATATTATACATGTATGTCTATATGCTAGTATATAAGTGTTTTATATAAACCTATTGGGACATATATGTAAATTCCAATGCAATATGGGATTTCTTTTTTGTATTAAACAAATCAGAAGGCTTAATTTATATGTATAGCCATATTCTACTAATCTTAATTTAATTTTATTGATATTAATAAATTTATATTTAAGTTATTCTAGTGAATTTATTAATTCTAGAATAGATTTAAATCATTATATGTTATTATTGTATCTCCTGTTCACAGAAACAGTTACAGAGCTTTTGTTCTCTGACCTAAATTTGTGCATAGCTGTTTTATATAAAAGGGGTTTATGTTTTATGTTATAGACATTCAGATGATGATGATGCTGGATACTGCAAAGGGAATATCCTTTAAAGTCCATACACTACATTTCATTTTAATTATATATTTAAACATTAAGTTTATAGTGTCCTGCTTGATGATAATCAGCATGTTTTAGCATCCCAGTATTTTTTAATTGTTATATTTCTTATGGATCAGTACTTAAGTTTATGCGTCCACATTACTGATTAAATATACTGCCTTGAGTTTGGCAGTGGCTAAATAATTAACTTGGTTTATAGTAGACCAATTTCAAATTCAGTCACAAGATTGACTGTTGATTTTAATGCTGATCATTCATGATGATGAATGATTATTGCTTTTGTGTAATGCTGATAAACTTATAGTTACTTAGTTAGTAATGTATTGATCTGTCAAATTCATTCTTATTCTCATTTATTTTATATTTAATTTATATTTTGATTTGGAATTGATGATGATGAATACAATCACCCCAAGTTCACCCCAAAACATCTGTACCATTATAATATATAATCATTAAAATCAGTCAACACTTAGACAATCCCAATATCAATAACATTCAACAATCTCAATCTGTTGTCAAGGCAACCTCCTTTTAACAATAAAGATGAAATCCCATTTTATTTATGGTCCAATGTATTTATATAGGCAGTAAATATTTCAATTTGACAAGAGATTAAAATTATTGATATAAAGAAGTTTAAATAAACCTCATTAAACAGGTAAATATAACCTGTTCTGAATGCAGACTAGTAAATGGTCAATTATAATGTTACAAATTGCAATTATAATTTTCAAATTGCACTTAATAATATAAATTAAATAAGTGTAATAATGCTCAAAGCTAAATAGATTTATAAGTATTCATTAAAATCAATCAATGCTTAGACAATATCAATAAGAATCAACAATCTCAATTTGTTATCAAGAGAACCTACTTTTAGCAGTAAATGTGGAATTCCACCTTTACTTACAGTCCAATATGTTTATGTAGACATTAAAGATTGTAACTTGACCACAAAGACTGAAAATATTGATACAACGTTTAAATAAACCTCCTTAAAAGGGTATATATAACCTGTTCTGAATAGAGTTTAATAAATAGATAATTATAACATTACAAACTGCAATTATAATTTTCAAATTGCACCTACAATATTTCTTAAATCAGATGTCATCAAACTTTTAGTGGTATCATGCTGAATCTATGTTACAATATTATTCTGTGTGCTGATATCATTCTACTGATCTTATTATAGTATAAATATTGGTTCAGTTATAATGGGCTTCAAAACTAGATATTTTTGAAGTCCATTATAACTGTATCTTATATTATTGGTTATTAAATATTTTAAAATACATAGGTTCCTATGTGAAAAGTATGTTATGTTAAATTATAATGCATTCAAAAGTCATGCTTAAAATTTTCTTTGGCATGGAGAAATTCATCCTGTTGGTGCTTAAAAAATGCGGATAGTTTAAAAAATTGTCGATTAAGGTGTAGTAGTAATTCAGAATAGAGAAACACTTTTAACATTCAATGGTTTAATTTAAAACACTAATTAATGAATTTTAACAAAATAAAACAAATATTTTTCTAGCACTCTTCAAAAATGTTTCAAAGAAATTCATTTTTGTGACATAAAAAATTAATTTGAAATTGAAATTTTTCATATATTCTTTTTTTATATATATATGTCAAACGCGTTGACTGGGAAGCAAACATAAGTCAGGTGCTTGGAAGGCAGTTATGCTAACCACTAGGCCACCAATGCTTGACTTTTTTTTTTAAAAACTATGGACATTTGGAACTTTTTCTAGGAGAAACTTGTTTTAATTACACAATAGACATTTAAAAGAAAAAAATATTTTTAACTTCTTTGAGATCCGAATGACATATGATCAAGTCTCTGCAACTTTATTCACACATTAATCCAATTATCATTAACTAAAAACTTTTTTTCTTCAAATAAATGTGCTACAACTTAAAATGTATTATTATATGATTATGAATAGAAGTTTTTTCAAATGAATTAATCAATGTAATATTCTGCCTGAATATAAATTTACCCTAAACATGTGGGAGCATACAATATTATCAAAGGTCAATTGACCATCAAAAAAAAAAATCCAGGCAAAATTAATCCTTTTGGGGGAAAAAATATATTTCCATCCCACTTAGCTCTTATCTTTATTGAAAATAGCAAAGATTGGGTGAACATTTATTGTAAAAAATAATTAGTAAATTAAAACTGAGTCTTTGTTTCCATTTGTATGAGTCACATATGCAAAATATAGGTGATGGCACAAATCCGCACATGCTGTAATTAAAATATTTTTTACTATTTCAATTCATTGATACAGAGAGCATACCAAGAGCTCAAACAAGCTCTTAATTAATAAGTGTGGTAAGAGAAAATATTTAAAATCTCTATCCAGAACATTCATATCCCCAGACCAATTGTTTTCAAGTTTATGGCTCACCTCCGTGAGGAGCTAGAATATTCAGACAGTAGATCTAAAATATCAACTCAAAAACCAGCACTTATTTCATATGTAATATTTAAGTAGAAACTGTGAAGTGAGTGCTGGGTTTTGAGTTGATATTTTAGATCTAGTGTCTGAATATTCCAGCCCCTCATTGAGATGAGTCATAAGCTCGAAACCAATTGGTCTGGGGGTAAGAATGTTCCGGATAGAGATTTTAAATATTTTCTCTTACTACACTTATCAATTAAGAGCTTGTTTGAGCTATTGGTACAATCTGTATTTCATTTTTGAAAATACAAGCTTATACACGCAATGCCATGTTATATACAACTTGCTTTATTAATTCATTGATAATCATCATGCATGCCTTAAGTTGCTGATCCCTGACTTAAATAATAAGTGTAATAATGTTCAAAGCTAAACATGTTTATATCATTAAAATCAATCAACATTTAGACATCTCAATATCAATAACAACCAACAATCTCAACTTGTTACCAAAGCAACCTTTTAATAGTAAAGGTGAAAGCCCACATTTATTTATGGTTCAATATATTTATGTAGACACTAAAGATTGTAACTTGACCACAGAGACTGGAATTATTGACACAAAGAAATCTAAATAAACCTCTTTAAACACATAAATATAGCTTGTTCTGAATGCAGACTAATAAATAGTCAATTATAACATTACAAATTGCAGTAATAAGTTTCAAATTGCACCCAAAGTATTACTTAAATAATAAGTGTAATAATGCTCAAGGCTAAATAGGTATATAAATAATTATTAAAGTCAGTCAACACTTAGACAATCTAATGCCAATAACAATCTATTAAAGTAATAATATAAAAATACCAAAACAGAGTTTAAACAAAATTAATTGAACCGAACATACTTTCAACATCTTTGCATCATAATTATGGTTATTCTGTTGAGAATTTTAAAAGACCCACTTTTGTTAACTTGAATACTATTAGATCTTTGATCCATTATATATGAGGTATGGTTCATCACACAAGATGAATATGTAACGAATCAAAGATCTAACAGTATTCAAGTAGGCAAAAAATGGGTCTCTTAAATTCTGAATAGAATCCATGATTATGACTTACATATGATCAAAGGATATTCAGTTTAATTAATTTCATTTAAATATTTAACCTCTGTTTTGGTATTTATATATATATATGTGTCTGTGTGTATTTACTACAAACATATTCAATTTTAGTGAAGTGCAATTAACTGCAGAGAAAATTCAGAAAGAAGTATCTACAATTCAAATGTTTTGCGGAAATGATCCCAACAGACACTTACTTAGAACTATTAGATATATATCAGGTATGTATTTATATAATCTTTTACATATTTTGTTATTAATATATTTTATTATGTATATTGTCATATGGAATTAAATTTTATGCTTTTAAAAAAGTTGAGAATGAATTACGACTAAATGATAATTTATCATCATTATTGGTAATTTCCCATTGATTACTAACCCTTATTCCAATTTCTTTTTGCATTTCAATTTTAGAGCTTCTTTGTAAATTTAAAGGGGTTTTATATCATTAAGATATAGATTATGTAAGTGATACTAGTATTCCCTTTTTTTACACAAACGTAAATAATAGATTATAAACGTTGGTGGAGGAGAGGTCAGCACAGCTGCCTTACAAGCAGTTGTCCCGGGTTCGTTTCCCAGCCGATGCTTTGACACATAAAATATATATATATTTATGACTTGGTCTTTTAATTCATAACATATGCTGTTGTTTGAAAAATAATCTACATGTATAGAAAAACTGACCTATCAGTATTTTGATCATCTTTTGTGTGTTTAATGTTTAATTATTTCATAAACTCGTTTTAGGTTAACTAAGCATGAATTCTTATAGCAAGTCCTGGAATTCTGTAATGAATTAATATCATAAAATATTTTTCTGTAGTCTATTTTATAAGTAATATTCTTTATAGAATGGACCCAATGTTTCTAAATTGATTTATAATAACTAGTTGGAAAATGAAATTTTTTAAACATTTTTTTAAAATACTATGTATAAAGCTACCAACTAGTTATACATTATGATTTATATAAATTCTAATTCACCATTGTATATTAAGTTGGTAAAATTACTTACTAATGTAAGTTATATGTAAAATTAAGAGCGTGCTAATAGCTCTAAACAAGCTTTTTTTTTTATTTATGATAAATGCTACTACAAGAGAAGACATTCAAATCATTTTTATCTTGGATTGTCCCCATCCCCAGACCGGTTTCGACCTATGGGTCTCTTCAGTGAGGAGTTGGGACATTAGATTTAAAAAACCAACTCAAGCAAAGCATTTATCTAAAAGTTAATTGTTAGAAGAAGATCTGAAACTTTTAGACATCTACATGTCTTTAAAGTCAGCTCTCCAACTGAAAAAAATCATATGGGCCTGAACTTAATTCAGATACTCCATATATTAGTAGGCTTAGCCATTTAATTTAGCCAAAGCCACAACAGCAAAATAATAATAGTAATAATAACAAGTCAGATTTTTTCAGTTGGAGAGCTGACTTTAAAGACATGTAGATGTCTAAAAGTTTCAGATCTTCTTCTAACAATTAACTTTTAGATAAATGCTTTGCTTGAGTTGGTTTTTTTAAATCTAATGTCCCAACTCCTCACTGAAGAGACCCATAGGTCGAAACCGGTCTGGGGATGGGGACAATCCAAGATAAAAATGATTTGAATGTCTTCTCTTGTAGTAGCATTTATCATAAATAAAAAAAAAAAGCTTGTTTAGAGCTATTAGCACGCTCTTAATTTTACATATTTGTAAATGCAAGCTATATATAAGTCATGTGACATCTGACTTATTATTACTTTTATTATTTTGCTGTTGTGGCTTTGGCTAAATTAAATGGCTAAGCCTACTAATATATGGAGTATCTGAATTAAGTTCAGGCTCATATGATTTTTTCAGTTGGAGAGCTGATTTTAAAGACATGTAGATGTCTAAAAGTTTCAGATCTTCTAACAATTAACTTTTAGATAAATGCTTTGCTTGAGTTGGTTTTTTAAATCTAATGTCCCAACTCCTCACTGAAGAGACCCATAGGTCGAAACCGGTCTGGGGATGGGGACAATCCAAGATAAAAATGATTTGAATGTCTTCTCTTGTAGTAGCATTTATCATAAATAAATAAAAAAAAGCTTGTTTAGAGCTATTAGCACGCTCTTAATTTTACATATTTGTAAGTGCAAGCTATATATAAGTTATGTGACATCTGACTTGTTATTATTACTATTAATGTAAGTTATGAAAATACTGTCTAACCATGTGTGTCAGTTATGTGAAGTTTCAATAATTATTTGATACCTATACAATTTAGCATAGTTAAAGTGACACATAAAGACTTTTGAATCAAAGCTTAAACAGTCACGTTTAGTGCGTAAACATCATATAATTTCTGTAAAACAAAATCAGTAAATCTTTAATGCAGTTCTATGTATTAAATTCTAAAATATCTTATATTGGAAAACTGAATGCTATTAATAATTATAAAATTATATTGTCTAATTACTTCAGTCTGTTTTAATGTAGAAACTTAATAGTTAACGTTATTATTTTGGGCTTCAATGAAGCCTGGAATTTTTTTTTCTTTTGCATTAGAGTTTTTTTTTCTACATTGACTCAGCATCATGTCAGATGACATGATTTAAGATGTGATCATTCATAAGTATTAAGTTAAATACAGTTTTAATGAAATAAAAGTTAGTTCATTTGGTTACTTAAAACAGGCAATAAACTTTCTATATGCATTGTCACTCAGTGCAAGCCAGTGTAATCAATGAATGCCAGAAGGCTTGTGCATAAAATCCCCATCTAGTGCCTACTCTTCCAATATCCCCAGACTAGTTCTGACTTGAGGCCTTCGTCAGTGAAAAGCCTTGGATCTGAGAGCACTGCATTTAGATCTTAGGATCTAATGCAAACCTCCAGCATATCTGTTATCAAAATAAGCAATAAACTTTCTATATGTATTGCCCCTCAGTGCAAGCCAGAGATTTGTAGTTAAATAGAGATAAAAGGTAGCTGCTGGAGGGGTGCATTAGATCCTAAGATCTAGATGCAGTGCTCTCAGATCCAAGGCTGCTTACTGATGAAGGCCACTAGCCAAAAACTAGTGTGGGGATATTGGATGAGTAGGTACTAGATGGGGATTTTATGCACAAGCCTTCTGGCATCCATTGATTGCTCTGGCTTGCACTAAGTGGCAATACATATAGAGAATTCATTGCCTATTTTGATAACAGCTATAAGCAAGCATAAATAATGGTAATCATGTGATGTTTATTGGCTTAAAAACCAATCCTGCCTAATAGGGTAGTGATGGCTATGGTGATTAAAGAACCAAAGACACCAAAATGTGTAGGTTCTGAACTGAGTTCAGACCTATATGACTATATAAGCTAATTATCTTGGATTGAAAATATTATAGTGTTT
The DNA here is from genome assembly GCA_028023455.1 of Epiperipatus broadwayi. Lineage (NCBI taxonomy): Eukaryota > Metazoa > Onychophora > Udeonychophora > Euonychophora > Peripatidae > Epiperipatus > Epiperipatus broadwayi. The sequence continues at coordinate 15,374,670 of JAQFVV010006208.1, read as the reverse complement.
TCCATTTAAGACTCATAGTTTTGTAGTTAATTAGAGATAAAAGGTGGCTGCTGCAGGGTTGCATTAGATCCTAAGATCTATGTGCAGTGCTCTCAGATCCAAGGCTCCTCACTGACGTAGGCCACAAGCCAGAAAATAGTCTGGAGATATTGGATGAGTAGGCACTAGATGGGGATTTTATGCACAAGTCTTCTGGCATACATTGATTACTTTGGCTTGCACTGAGTGGCAATATGTATAGAGGGTTTATTGTCTATTTTGATAACAGCTATAAGCAAGCATAAGAAATGGTAATCATGTGGTGTTTATTGGTTTAAAAAACAATCCTGCCTAATAGGATAGTGGTGGCTATGGTTATTAAAAAACTAAAGACACCAAAATGTGTTGATACTGAACCAAGTTCAGACCTATATGACTATATAAGCTAATGAGCTTGGATTGGAAATATTGAGTTTTGTACTTAAGTAGATATAAAAGGTAGCTGCTGGAGGGTTGCGTTAGATTTAAGATCTAGGTGCAGTGCTCTCAGATCTAAGGCTTCTCACTGACTTGGATTTTTTTTTGTAATTGTAAATGTTGAATTCAGTGCAAAAATCGATATTGAATAATTCTTAACAATGTGTAATATGAAAATAATTGCAATTTAAATAGAAAATGTCAGTCTAGTTATTGCAGAGAAGATATTATTAAAGATGTTTTCCCAATCATGTACTTTTTAAAAAAATATGAAATCTTTAAAAGGCTCATGAAACTAATACATCCTCCTCTTTTTGATTGCAAAAACAAAAAATCCTATATTGAAATGTTATTATGCCAAAAAAAGTATACTATAATACTTTTAATGGAAGCAAATAAAAAAATTAGTTTGATTTTGACTTTCATTGATGATGTATTATTTGTCAACATGTAAAGCTATATCCATAAGATAATTCATGTAAAATTACCGTATATATTGTAACTGAATAAAAATGATAACCATGAAGTTGAATGCCAAACCAAGGAAGAACAATCCTAATTTAATAATGCAAGTGAATGATAGTATCATTTGTAACAGAATGTAAATAACACACTAAAGTAAATATCAATCAATAAATAACCTAACATTTAAGTCAATACAACAATGATAATAATCCCTGTTGTAACCTCATAGATTCAGACAGTTTTTAGAACAGATAGAAAACAAGCAAAATCATTATTTCAGACTACCCTAAAATATGATCTGAATGATATAACTGATGATATTTCTCAGCAGTAATCTCACTTATTTTTCTCAACTAAATCTAAAACAAAATATTGGTTAATGCAAATCATCTTTGTTTGTTTAAAGTTATAAATTTATCTCATCTTTTTGATACCATCTAGCACTTTGAACTCTCTTTTATATATCAGATAACCCATAGTCATATACATAATTATAATGTTTGCTAAGCAGTTAGAATGTGAATGGAATATATACTACTATTAAATTTTTAAATGACATTTTAATAATATACATGAAAAAAATAAATTCAAAACATAAAATCATATTGAACATAATTATAAATACCTATTTAATTAAATAGCATAAATATTGGTGAATATATCTGGCTGTTTTCTACATTTAACTACCTTTAACATTATGTAATACTTATCAGCAACAGCAGCATTTTCAAGCATTATCAATCCACTGTAGGATTAAGGTCTTTTCAATCCATCTCTGATCTCAAGCCTCACTTCACTATCAACCCAGCACACTTTCTTATTTTATCCATCCATGTCACATGTAGTCTCTTTCTATGTATTTTGAAATCTTAAAATCTGGTTTAAGATTTTAACTGTCCATCTATTATCTCTTCTAGAAAAATTTTCAACCCAACTTCCCCTCTTTTCTTCCAAAGTGTACCCAACTTCCCCTCTTTTCTTCCAAAGTGTAAGCATGTAGTTAAGACTTGTAGAGGTCCCTGCCTTCACATTTTCAAGCGCACGGGCTTAAAGGTTTATTGTCTTAGTAAATATTACTTACATAATCAATGTGTGTTAAATAAATTTATAATTCTTTTAATAATGTCACTAACCCCTCTTTATATCAAGACAGTTATGTGTTTTATGGCATACAATAACATAGTAATGTGTGCACATGTATATATATATAAAATGTTAAAAAGAAAAGTAGAAATAAACACAGACAAACAATTTTTGTAGTTCTTTTCCATATTACACTGGAATGACAGTTAAGATTAAATAATTTTGAATTTAAATTTTTTATTATAAATTAAACATTTAAAAAGTTCTAATTAATATTTTGATTTTGAAACTAAAACAATCATGTTTTTATCTTACAATAGATATACTAGTAATTATAAAATTCCACTATTTCATTAGATTTTTTTTTAATTAAAGATTGTATAATAACATATTTTGATAAAAATCCTACAATGTTGTTTTTGAAAGAATTACAGTTAAATTGACAAATCATTAACTTTTTTCAATCAAAATAAAGAAAACTTACTTTTAATTGCTGTTTTCAATTCCACTCTCACTATAAACAAGGTTGGAGAAAAAGATTAGGGGGGGGGGGTTTCAAGTTTTTACAGTTCATGATATCATGAGGACTATGAAGTCATAACTAAAGCTGCAAAGGACAAACAGCTGTTTCTGCTAAGGTCACAATAGAGATTGAATTCACATGGAAATGGTTAGCTTTTCTGTATTTTATAGCCAATAAAGTGTACTAGATAGCTGGCTTGCCTAAAGTTCATCAACTGATAAAGATTAAATGCAGCTGATTGAATGTCATGTTTCTTGGATTATACTTTTCCCAAAATTGAGAATAAGCCATTCTATGGTTTTAGAGGAAACCATATTATCAAATGATTACCCTGCTATATACAGTTTTATCGATATGCAAAGAAGCACAGACAAAGATTCTGTGTCATGTATATAAAATACTTACACATATCAGTGATTTTAAAGGTTTACTAAATTATTCAACTAAAACTAGAATAGTGAACAAAGATAAAGATAATAAATGGCCTGTTCCAGTTTTATTAAAAGTGAAACTCAGTAACTTTCCTTAGTGAAAATGATGATTGTTAAATTAAAAGTAAAACAGTTAAATAATTTTTGCTTGAATTATAAATCTAAAAACAAAGGATTGATTTAAAACAATTTTATTTTGAAATTTAAAAAAAAAGCTAACTCCAAAAATCTTTCTAGATTGGAAAACAAAAGAACTTACTGGAATATTTTTAAAGATGTTTATAATTAATTAAGAGAAATCTGAAAAAAAAATGAAAAACTTTTCTGGACTGCCAAAAAAGTAATGTATTTTTTCAAATAGTAAAAGAAAAACTTTTTTACTATTAGGAATAATGAATTAATTAATAACTTTGATTCATACTTTTTTATATACACGTACATGTGCATTTATGTATTATTAAAAATGAATAGAATGTTTTATATGGCACATCTATGTGTCATATAAATAATTAAAAATCTCTATAAATTGTTAATTATTATGTATTATAAAAATGAATTTCATTTATAGGTTTATGCCAATTCAAATATGTTCATTTTACATTATTCCAGCACATCTGTGTGTGAATATATGTTTTGTGTATTGAATATTTGTAAATCACAATGTGATAGCTTTTTTGTATTTTCATCAAAATCAGAAAATTTAATTTATATGTATAGCCAGCCATATTCTACAGATCTTAATTTCATTTTAATTTGTTATTAATAAATTTACATTTCATTGTTTAAATTATTCCAGTGAATTTATTTAATCCTAAAATATTATAAATTGTTATATGTCTGTATTATATCTCTTGATCATAGTAAGTTATAGAGCTTTTGCTCATTAGGCTGGATTTGTGCATAATGGTCTGTTATTTAAAAGGGGATTATATTTAGTGTTTATGGACATCCAGTTTATTTCATTACTTTTCTAATGCTGGATGGTGCAAATGGGATATCCTTTAAAGTTCATGCATTATATTTCATTTATTTAGAAATAGTTTATAAACACAGGCAAAACTCTCCATACAGTAGTGCCATTCTGTGCCAACCAGAGTAATCAATGGATGCCAGAAGGCTTGTGCATAAAATCCCTATCTAGTGCCTACTCATCCAAATCCCCGGACTACTTTCTAGCTTGTGGTTTTCATCAGTGACAAGCCTTGGCTCTGAGAGCCCTGCACCTAGATCTTAGGATCTAATGCAACCCTTCAGCAGCCACCTTTTGTCTCTACTTAACAACAAAACTGAGAATAACAGTTATGATAAAGCATAAGAAATGGTGATCATGTGATAAAGTTTATAGTTGGCCAGTACATTAATAATACTAGGTGACCAGAGCATTGATTATGATCATTTTATTATCCCAACATTATTTTGACTTATTGTTATATTCTTATGGATTAGCACTTAAGTTTGTGCAGCCAAATTATGTTGTATTGTGGCTCCAAGTTGGAAAGCACTAAATAATTAGCCTGGTCTATAGTAGACACATTTCATATCCAATCACAAGATTGACTGTTGATTTATTTTATTGTTGATCATTCGTGATGATAAATGATTATTGCTTTCTCTAATGCTGGTGAATGTATAGTTCAATTTGCTGATCTCTCATAACCTTTCCTTTGATATTTAATTTTATATTTTATTTGGGGATGATGAGAAGTGCTATCACCCCAAGTTCAATCCTGTGGTTGTACCATTACAAATGGCCACTCAATTGTGGGCCTGATGATGATCAAGTTATTGGCAGTCATTACTACAAAACTGCCACTCAACTTGATCTCAAATATAACCACAACTGAGAAAAAATACAAAAAAAAAAAAAAATACTGTGAAATATATGACAAGAGTATTGATGATTATAAGTTAGAAAATAGTGGTTAATGTATATTTAAGGAGTTCGTAATTAGAGTTGAATAGAAAATTTATGATTTGGGGGATTGGGTTTTTAACTGTTGGCATTTGTTTAGCTGTACTTTCAGTTTTGTTGCTCAATGAAGGTTTTTTCATTGGGTTGAAGATACAGACATTGCTCCAACCCATTTTCTAATTTCCTATTGTTTATCATGGTTAGTTAATATAGTCCTGCCAATGATCCCCAGCCTCTAAGTCTTAAAGAAAAGGAAAAAGGCATAATTCTATATTTTTCAGCCTCTAAGACTCAAAGGAGCATAGTTTTGTATTTTCCAGTCCCTAAATCTCAAAAGAGCAGGGTTTTGCAAAGATTTTTGCATTTTTTATTTCATATCAAGGGTTGTGGTAGCAAGTAATATTTAAATTGAGGTAGACCTCTTGGGGTTCATGGTGCATTGTGTATTTATAATCCAATGGCAGAATTCTTGAATTGCCGCTCACTATTCATTGTAAGCTGTAAGATGCCTGTCAAATCTCTAATAAGTATAAAGTTTGAGGTATGAATTTTGTGTTAATTATATATATATATATTATAATAGATTGTAAAAGACCCAGAAAAAGACATGTGATATGGATGAATAAAATAAGAGTGTGGAGGAGTGATGTGGAAAAAAGAAGCTAAAGATTGGAGATGGATTGAACTTGGAGAGCCTTCATCCTGCAGTGAATTGATAATAGTTATCAATGATGATGATGATATATATATTATGACCAATATTGTTAGATTTGTTTCATTTCTCTTTTTTTTTTACCATGAAGGAGGAATATTAGATGGTTATGTGCCTCATGGCATACAACATAGTAGTATGTGCATATATATATAAAGTTGATAGGAAAAGTAAAAATCAACACAGACAAAAAAAATTGTAGATATTTTCTATATTATACTGAAATAACAGTTAAGGATTAAATAATTTTAAATTTAAAAAAAATTATTATAAATTGAACATTTGAAAAAAGTCTAATTAACATTTTATTAATTCTAATTTTGAAATTAAAACAAGCATGTTTTTATGTTACAGTAGATATACTGGTATTTATAAAATTCCACTATCTATTTTCATTAGATTAATTTTTTTTTAATTAAAGCTTCTATAACATATTGTGATAAAAATCCTAGAAAGTTGTTTTTGAAAAAATTAAGGTAAATTGAAAATAGTCAATCAAGATAAAGAAAACTTACTTTTAATCACTGTTTTTTAATACTACCCTGGCTATTAAAACGTTGAAAAAAAGATTTTAAAAGAATGTGTGGTAGTATGGAGGTTGCTTAATATATTTATAAAATGTATTATCTGACACTTTTTAAATGACTTTGAAGGGCCTAACACCAACTTGATGAAAAAATAGTACACACATCCCTAAAAGAAAAAATTAAAACATCACTGATGGGGCTTAACACTCCACTAACTATAACTGATCTATCATTATTCTTTAATAAAATCATTTATCAAATGAATCTAAAATATTTTAAAAGGAAAGCTAACTTTTTGGTGACTTTCTTCTTTTTCACAATTGACACTATCCCTCCAACACTAATTCTATTTATTATTGATTTGTTCTCATCATGTGATCTTTATTCTTTATCCTATAATAATAATAATAATAATAATAATAATAATAATAATAATAATAATAATAATAATAATAATAATAATATTATTATTATTATTATTATGATGATGATGATGATGATGATGATGATGATGATGATGCAAAATCATTCTTTAAAACAAAATGAAATTACAAAAGATAATTATTTAAAGTAAATATTTTTAATTGTGTATATATATAAGCATATATTAGTGCACACCTACATAGACCACTCACCTGAAATATTGCATTAAAATATAAAATTTTATTATATAATTAAAAATATAAATATATTTTATTGGATGTCTTTAGATAGTTAATAATTTTGAATATATTATTTACTAAATTTAACTATTCTATTACTTAACCTATTTTTAAAATTCATTGGAGAATTATATATATATATATAATAAGATTTATTTGAACACAGTATATTCTTTTAACAAATCAAGTACCGTGTCACAATATATATATATACATGGGTCTACACATGTGTAAGTCTATAAATAGACATTTATTTATTGGTGTGCAACCATTGGAATCCATATTTTTTGTTGCGTCTGTAAGGCAATAACCTCTTATTTTCAAATTTAAAGTAATTTTTTTTATTTTAAAAAAAAAAACAATTTGTAATTTTAAATTCATTTAACATAAATATATAATATGCACATTATACTTTTTTGTTTACATCTGACAATTCATTTTTGTTAGTTATAACAAATCTAGTTATTAGTTAGTTTTTTGTAATTTAATAAATTCATTTTCAATAATGATTAATATGTCATGTTTGTATATTTATTTTAGAAATGGTTTCTGCGCGTGGAGCACGTCCTCCCATTTGGAGAGAATTTTGTGGTGATATATGTTATCTATATATTGAACCTTTTGATAGAAAAGAATTTTTTTCTGCCTGTAATACAGGAGGTTATTATATGATGAAGGTGATTAAGTTATTCTTTGTAAACAATTGTATATATATATTTAAATTTGTATTATTTTTTAAAAATTCAATTCACAGCCTAGCTGTTTTTCATAATAATGAAAATAAAATTTCAGCTGAAATATTTTATAATTTAGTGTAAATCACTAAACTATCATCTATATATTTGTTCATTCACTCAATGTGCAGAAGAATGAATTAAAGTCTTCATTTCATTATTATATTCAGTAAAAATATAGACAGTTTAAAATTGGGAGATAAAAATATTTTAGAAATAATAGTACCAACAATATGTACAGTCAACAACTAAACATCACATGATCACTATTTCTTATGCTAGCACATTACTGTTATTAAAACAGGCAGAACTCTCCATACAGTAGTGCCACTCAGTGCCAACCAGAGTAATCAATCAATGGATGCCATTGATTATTCTGGTTGGCACTGAGTGGCACTACTGTATGGAGAGTTTTGCCTGTTTTAATATGTACAGTCACATAATAACAGTGGTTAATTTTTACATGTAATAATCTTAAATTTTAATATTCAGAATAAAAATTATATAAAACACATCTTTCTATAAACAATGTGTTATACAGTCATAGAAGAAATTATTATTAAATCCATTTAATTATGTAACTTTGCTACAAAGTAAATATTTTATATACAATATAACAAGTAATGCATTCAAATAATCTATAATGAAAATACTCTCATAATTTATGCCTTTTGGGCAAATGTCATGAATCTCTTTCACAATATTTTCATTCATACTGTACATAAAAATTTATAGTTTGTGTAATATATACAATTCAATCATTCTAATATTTTTTTGCAATTGGCAAAGATTTACACATATCAGATAGTATTATTTTTAGTTTGATTTGTTACATCATAATAGTTTGTAATATTTCATTTAAATGATTGAATATTCTTTGCATAATTGATTATGATGATGCATTGTTTGGTGATATAAAAATGTGTCAAGGAATTATGTTTTATAATATATTCTTAGCTTATAAATAAAGTTTATAATTTTATGGAAATAAAAAATCAATAAGAATGTTTTTGAATTATATATATTAGTGTTTTAATATAATGACTAGCTAATGATATTTGATTGTTAAAATCTGCATATGAAGATTAATTTGCATATATTAGCATATATCAACAACACCATAATGTTTCCAACTCTTTGGCTATGAATATGAGGTTAAAAGACCTCAGAAAGCGCTAAGCCTGATATTTAATTTTGATATTTCTAACTTCACCAATGAGGTTCGAAACGCGCATAAGATACAGTATTTTCATTATAGTGTTTTTAATAAAATTTCATATATGTTTTATTTCAGGGCTATAACTATACAACTTTACAAATGAATTTTCAACGAGTTGGACTAGTTCACCGAGATTTAATAAGTTTTTTGAGTTCACTTAGTCCAAAATTTAATGAAAATTTTTGTAAAGAGGTAGGTAATTTTGTGTAGTTATACATTTATATACTGTTGTGTTTATTGATGCTTTGGTATAATTATGTTGTCTTTTGATATGTTTTTTAGAATCAAAACACTAGAATAGAATATTGATTGGTAGTAGTACTGCTTGTATATATATTATGAGAATATTACAAACAGTTATTATAATTCTACCATTTGTTGATAAACACTCAGTCAAAGGACATAGTCCTGAAAATAAATAAGTCTAAGATATTCCAGATTGGATTAGAAACCAGAAGAGGACTTGGAGTTTGAGTTGGATCCATAAATGATGCATCTTCTGGAGTTAGGATCTATTATTGGAGTTCGTTCCCAGTGATTCTGCATGATTGGTTGATCATTTGATGAATAGGGAGGATACATATATATTGAATCATTCAGATTCTGGTATGACTTGATATCTTTATTTTTGAGCTCTGAAACTGACACCAATTTTTTTTCTTGATGTCATTAAACCAGAGTTGATCAATGTGCCATTTCAGTGTGTATCTATTGTAAAGTTTCACAAAGTAATGGAATTTTCTATTCTTATCCCTAATTTTCACTCTGGTTTCTGGTTGAAATAAAATTGAACTTGAATTCAATATCTCATGCTTAACTTCTATGTTTCATTATGTGGTATACTTTCTTTGTTTTTGTTTGGTATTAGAATATCCAGGAATATTTGAATTTGATGGTTTAATTGTAATTCAACTGGAGTTTTCCCATTGTTGAATGGAATTGTGTGATATTGGAAGAATATTTCTCAGATTTTTTGGTGCATAGATTGATATTCTTTACTCATGACAGTTGATAATTTCTTGAATGTCTGCACATTTTTTGCAGTTCGATGGCCTAGCACAAAAGTTTTTGAAATACACACACTTCTTTACAATATTTCTGGAATTCTTCACTAGTGAATAATTAATGCACTGTTGGATATGATATCATCTGGAAACCATGGTAAAAAAATATGTCTTGAAGATTTTCAATATTTCATAGTGCAGCAGTTTTGACTTTTACTTTCTGCCCAATTTTGCATTCATGATAAAAAACAAATGCTATCTTTTGAATAGACTAACATTATTGATATAAATACATTGCAATTTCTTTCTAGTTCCTTCCAAGGATGAAGTTTTGGAGAGTTGTTTCTGATGTTAGTCTATAAACATACCAATGGCTGGCTCATTTTCTATATTGTCCTAGCACACACAGCATTAGGTTAAATGTTTTATTTTTGATATTCCAATGTGGTTATGATGCAGTGCTTGTGGAACCACAATATATGGGATCCTAAAAATAATGTTATTGTCAACAATAAAGTTGATTTCAGAATTATAGCATTGTTAAAGGTCTTTTTGTGATTGCTGTTAATTAGTAATCATTGCTGGTTTATTTGCAAATTGTTTTATAAGTGATTTTGTATGCTGTGACTGAATCAGTTGTTTTCTTTCAAAAGTTATGGATTTCTTGGTTGATTGCATTATCAATTTGAGGAGTTTACTGAATAGATATCTTATACAATTAATCAACATTTGCATTATCAGCTATAATTTCACCCAATTCATTAATACAATTGATTGTCAAATGACACGTGTTTTCTTCATTTTAATAAGATTGATGTTAAGGCATCAGATTAATAAAAACACCTGATTGATATTCCTTTGTAAGAAATGTTGGCATTGATTTTCCCATCTGTTAAAAGGATATTTGGAGTATAAAATCAAAAATGGATGTTTGTTGAATGCAGTGGCATTTTAAAGATAAGATGTGCAAATATTTTTCTGAGGTAAACAATTTATGGAACCTGATCCAGTATTCACTTTAAATTTCATGAGATTATTCTTGAAGCTGATAAAAGGTAATATTTATTGTAATCAAATGAAAAACCATTATTGGTCCATTTCTGGATGGTCTCTCCAAATTCAATCCACCTTCTTTAATCTTCAGCCTCTCTTCTCCACATCATCTCAGCACCCTTACTTATTTCATCCATCCATATCACATGTGATCTCTTTCTAGGTCTTATAAGTCTTTCAGAACCCTATTTAAGATTTCAACTATTTATTATCATCGCTTCTACAATATATATCCATCCTAACTCTATTTCAGTCTCTCCTTTCAATAATATCAGTAACATGTTTGTTCTCTCATATATGTATTTCATTTTCAATTTTTTCTTGTTACTCCTAATCTACATCTCTCTATAATTCATTGAGTGATATGAAGTCTGTATTACTCTCATGTTACGTATCCAGGTCTCAGATTCATAAATAAAAACTCGTAAAACACATTCATTAAAAACCTTTCTTTACAAACACATGGGCATATTTTCCTTTTACTATTAAGTTATTTCTATCAAAATCACTCCAACTAAGTTTAATTCAAGTATTATTTTCGTCCATTGTTTCCATCTGTAGTAATAATATGATCAAGATATTTATAATTTCTCACTTCTTTTAATTCATCATTATCAATCAATCTTTTTATTTTTTTGAGAATATCCAATGAACATTACTTTAGTTTTTTAAATTTTTGCGTTTAGTCCCAATTTCTTATTTTTATCTGATATCTTTTGCAACATTTCCTGAAATTCTAAAGCTTATTTGCAAAAACAGAGTAAACTTTTTACTCTGTATAATATTTACATATGTATTTATATTTCGGATAGAATTGGTGCTTTATTTATTTACTATTAATATATCATAAATGTTAAAATATTCTAAATCGGTTTAAATAAAACTCAGAAAAAATGACTATAAAAAATTGAATTAAGAAATAATTTTAAAGTAATTAATCATAATAAAAAAAGATTTGATGTTTTAAAAATACAGGTTAATAATAAAAAAATTATTTTCCCATTATTGACATCATAGTTTATAATGTCTTAGGTAGAAATTATTTTGCAGTTCCGATATTTGCATCTCTAGTGCAATCATGTAATTTTTAATTTCTATCATCCATGCTAGAAGTTATAAATATTCAAATTCTTATACTAAATAAATTTTAATATATTGGTCTAAACTAAGGATATGATGAACGTCATATAAAAGCTGGGGTAGTTGACTCTAAAAATGTATGCAGATCTGAACAATGGTAGAGATATCCTTGTTCTTTCATTATAATATTTTATAATTTAATACATAAACTATGGTTACCTTTTTATATTAGGTAAGCGATATCAATTCCATTAAAAATTGATCGAAACAAAAATAATACTTTCATATTTAAATTCTGAATAACTTTTTAATACAAGTATTTTATTTTTTAGGAAGTTGAGTCTTTACTTCTTGGTTCTCTTCCTGAAGCCACCGAAACTCCTGAAACGGCCATGATGCACGCTGATCAATTCGCTAAAACAAAACCTAAAACGTTTCCACCTCCTTTTATTCCAACGATTAAACTGACTCCTACTGGTAAACCAATAGTACATAAAAAGGGAATAGTGGAATCTAGATGGCCTCCTTATACCCCAACTTTAAAATGGGCTTTCTTAAGTACCAAGAAAACTATTCCGTAAGTAACTTTAGATTAACTGCAATTTTACAAATTATTAAATGAGTCAATATTGTAAGATTTAATTTATTGCCTTTTATAAAAACGTAAATATCTTAATTCCCAAACAACACAGTCTTTCTTTAAATAACACAAATATTTTTATACATATATATGAAACATTAAATATATTTTAATAATTTATAGATGTGAGAAAACTTTTTCAAATGTTTGTCCCTTTTGAGGTTATAAAAAAAAATCTCATGAATGTCGATTTTTATATATGCATGTTATTCATAAGTATATAAACATACAAAAGATAAGTTAAAAATAAACAATGATTATATAGAGCAATCACATGCAAGTGTGCATATAACCTATGGTATTATTACTCTAATCTGCCTGCCTAATACTTGTTACGCGTGCTTTTAACTTTTCTACAGGTGACTTTATTTTTGAAAATCTTCATTATCCCTTACTGGTAAATTGTGAGTTTACAAGTAAACCAAGATGGCAGCCCGTATTTTTGATAAATCTACCGTTTGGGGGGTGAGGGGAGGACAAAAAATGCTTACTAGAATTACATTTTATTTTTTATTACTATTATTTTTAAAAAAGAAATCATTGTAGAAAAATTAATTACAATATTTACAGTTTATTTTCTTTTTTTTGGATGAACTTTATGAAAATATATATATACAATATTTACACTTTATTCATGTCGGCAGCGTGCAATCATAACGTGACCATTAACACATACTTTTCAGGAGGGCAGAACATTGTATCTCTGGAAATAGGCCACTGCATAACATTCTGTGACAAAAAGGTCCCAACTTTTTATCTTTACAACAAAGAGAAAAACTGCTGACAAAAGGAAATGCTGATTGAACCAAAATACGACAATGTTAAGAGCTTCTCATCGCTTCCCACTTTATAATATTAAAAAAAAAAATTGAAGTAAAGCTTCTTAATGAAATTTATTCCTTTTTTAAAAAAAATTTAATAATCGATTTATTAATTTTGTTTTAATTTAACAACTAACACATCCTCCGTAGATCATGGGCTCTCAACACTATATTTATCAAAAATACAGGCAGCCCTCTTTGTTTACTAAAAACTCACAAATACCCTTTTGCCCCTTATTGCATTCTTTAGTTTCAGTCATATCTTCTCAATTAAAGTAATCATTATTGGATTTTTAGTGTCTTTGAATTGATCTTTATGACAAATGGCTTTTACCACTCCTGATTGGTTTTACAATATTGTCATTGATTTTTAAAATCTTAGCAACATTAAAGGGATTTTTTTCTAGTATTTTTACATTAAATTAATATATAGGGTATATGAGCACAGACTTTCACACCACCCACCACTCTCAACACTATCTCATAATACTGATACACTTGAACACATATATGTTGAAAAGATAAATAATCACCAATATACATATTTCATGCTAAACCAGCAATCATCAGTTGGTCCAGATTACCATCTCTACACATATATGCTATAAGTGCTCAGATATATATTAAGCTAGCCAAACCTCATACTTTAATGGACAGGCTTCAGTCTACTCCACCCTCCAACTGTTCAACCGTCCATCCAATTGAAAATCTGATGATGGAATGCTCAAAGGCCACCCTGAGGCCAGGATTCTTGTCACACCCATGTTGACCTAAGGTCAATCTGACCATATGATAGTACATATTTTTACAGCTACTAAATAAATCGACAAAATAAAACTCTCTAAGCAATTAATTATAATTGCAATAATTATATCATTATAATAAAATATTGTATCATTCTAACTTGTTAAATGCAGCAATCTATGTTGTCCTCAGAATCCAAGTATACCTTTTTATCTAAAAGCATCGAAATATTTAAATGTTTCACATTCTGTCTTAAAAAATACATATAAGAAAAATGTTGCTAAAGATTTTTTTTCTATTAACTTCTGCAGGTTTTAAGATTTTTGACTCCTAATTATTCAAACAAAATTTTTTATAGATAGCGTTCAACTTTTATATGTTATATTTAAAATTATCAAGAGTAGCACAATTATTAGGAATTGTAAATTTAGAAATTAAGAAAATTAAGTTATTGTTTTTAAAAGGTATTTGAACTCAGACTTTCAAGCTCCTTATAGCTATCCACTTCATCTTAATAGAACTGATATGCATGACCACATACATGTGAAAAAGATAAATCATTTCCAATATACATATTTCGTGCTGAACTAGCACTTATCAGTTGGTCCAGATCCCACACACATATATATAACCAGTGCTCAGTTTATATTAAGATAGAAAATCTTCAAACTGTAATGGACAGCCCTTTATAAAAAGTGTTCTAAAGCTCACTCTTATAAAAATGGAAAACAAATTTTATTTCAAATTTCTTTGAATTTCTACATCCGTAATAATGTACAAACTATAATATGATGAACAATGATATATAGCCAGATAATTTCAAACACTGTAACAAATCTATTCAAATAATTGAGTTAACCAAATCAATATAAGTAATATGTAAATCAAATCTTTGCTATCTAAACTTTTTTGCAATTTCCTGTCATGACCATAGTAATTTTTTGATTATATAAAACCACACTGGTAATCATTCATCTATAATTGTAAGCATTTAGCTGTAGTAGTCAACAATAATATTCCTAATAGTTTTTAAAATTTGATCAGTAGAAAATTTGTTAAGATTAGATTTCATGATTTTCTGGATCCATATATTCTTTAAAAATGGTCCAACTAACATACGAGCACCATGGTTAAATTTAATCCAGGTAATTCATCAGAGTATGAAACCTTTCTATTTTTTAAGATTGTAAAAGTTATTTTAACTTCATTAAGCTTAATAATTTTGCCCAAATCTAAATGAATAGGTAAGATGGACAGATCATTGACTGTCTTCAATTCAGTTTTTGTATTAGTATTCGAAAGTTTATTAGAATATATCCTCCATTTGATCAAAATATCATTATTGTCTTATAAAGAAATTCTATCCATGGTTTTAATAAAAATAGATATTATTTTCAGATCTTTGTGTTATTTTCAATATTTAGAAAATTGCTATATCTTTTTTTTTATTTCTAATTGATCAATCATTTTTAACCTTTTCATCAATTGATAAACGTCTGCATTTAAACTTTATATTGGAATGACACTGCCACATTCAATTTATCATTCTACCAAGCAGAAAATACCCTTCCACTTCTTCTTATTTGAATTGCTGAAGTATATATAATATACCATATACTCTATAATTTACACTTTACAATGAACTTTTAACATATGATTTATTTTATCTTCTCTTTCTTACAGTTTCAACTGTCCAGCAGTCATCATCAGAGGTGTAGGAGAGTTCTGATAATGACTGCTGGACAGTTGAAACTGTAAGCGGATATAAAATAAATCATATTGTGAAGTATAAATTATAGAGTCTATGGTATATTATATTATAAGCAGAAAATACCACATAATTACTTTCAATCAAGACAATGATAATAACCATTGTCAGAGAATTAGTCAAAATTATTTTACTCTTTAAGAAAATTCCATGCCTTAGTAATTATGATAATCTTTTAAATCTAATTTAGCAATTATAGTCTTTAATAGTAGTTGAAATGTAACATGACTGGTATATATTTTTAAAAATCATAAAATTCCTTGACAATAAATTTGAAATGGAATCAAACTTTTTAATATAACAGATTATTTTTTAGTCTTGAAGGAAACTAGATTCTTATCTGCCCAAAAATTTGTAAAAAATTCTAATTCCTAACTATAATGTAATTCATTGAACTCATTGTTTTGAATGTGCATGAGTTCCAGATTGCTTTATAGTGATTTTCCTGTCTTAACAAAGTGTTTTTGATTATCAATTCATGCATTGTATAACAATTTAATAGCAGCTTATCATTTGTATTTAGCAATAGTGTTTACTGTCCTGCCAACATGTATGTCAAAGTCTCTATACATAAAAATTCAGTCTTTTAATGACATTGGTGTAATAATAACTCAACAAAAAATAAATGCTTTTCTTCTCAATTCTCTGAATCTAATGTTGGAGTGTATTCACTAGTAAAAATAAAATGGGCACATATGACATTGCATAAATCAAGTTTAATGTCAAGCACCATTCATTGGTATATCTAAAATTATTAAAAATTAAAAATACTAAATTAGACCCTCATAGCAAATTTAACACCATGCATTTTCTTTTCATTTGATGATCTATCCTTTCAAAATCACTTGCAGCCATATTCTTGTGTAATGAAAATGCCTTTTCCCAGAAGAGGAGTTTCACTATGAGTATATATAAATTGAACTTTTTAGATAATATGTATATCAGTTATGTGAAACAGAGTAAATATATTAATGGATGAGTACCTTTTTGGTGCAGGACACTAGATTCATGGCAATAAACAATTACAAAAGGAAAAAAACATTACTTAATGAACAAAATTCCAGAGCGTGTTCAATTTCACATGATTGAGCCTACAATTCAATATGTTATTAGAATTAGCTGTGAACCAGGTTTCCTTGGTTTTTTCTTTTCTTATCATTTGATTTAGTACAAACAATGCTAATGTTTCATAGACAATAGTTATGCTGTATATATATATTTCTAAAAATAATAATTTGATTACAATATATCTTTGAATGTAAAGTAATTTATATGCCTTTTATTGCACATTTTTTTAAAATATAAGCTTTCAGAATATAAATGTTTTAATTCTGCAATTTTCCTTTTTGTAAATTTGAGGCAGATAGAAATCACAATGTTGAGAATTATATTAAAAATTTAATAAGATAAGTTATAATGAGAGTTTATAGATATCTAAAGTCATTTTATAATAAAGTCAAATTATAACACAATGATATTAAAATTAATGACAAATGGTTTTCATTGTTTTGTATTCCTTAAATATATTTAAAACTGAAAAAAGTCATTTCCAAAATATTTAATATAAGATTTAGATTTCTTTTATATTTTAATACATTAGGAAATAACACTAAAACTAGAATGAATCAGACTGATGAATATGGAATTGAATGTTCTATTGCATGATGGGAATCTAATTGTTCAGCCATTTTGTATACTGAAACTAAATCTAGATTTTTTGTACATTTTATTATACGTATTGTTATTTACTCAATTCTTTGAAGTTATATTAGATCTCTATGGCTGTAACCTTAGAAATAAGCGTCTGAAAAATACGAAGGTACGCTTGTGTTTTAAGACCTATAGAGGTCCCTACCTTCGTATTTTTCAGACGCTTATTTCTAAGGTTACAGCCTTAGTAAATTATTACTTAATATAATAATGGGTGTTTAATAAAATTTATAATTACAACTTTAAATTAGATCTCTATGTAAAGGTTTTATTCTATTTTACTGATGTTTTATTTTGTTATTGTTGTTATTTTACTTCTATTATAGAACACTAAATAATGTTCTATTTCCAATAATTGTTTAACATTAAAATAGATGCTTAACATTTGAAAAGGGCACAAAACTCTGGGCCAAAAAAG
The DNA here is from genome assembly GCA_028023455.1 of Epiperipatus broadwayi. NCBI lineage: Eukaryota > Metazoa > Onychophora > Udeonychophora > Euonychophora > Peripatidae > Epiperipatus > Epiperipatus broadwayi. The sequence continues at coordinate 15,356,708 of JAQFVV010006208.1, read as the reverse complement.
GCTTTTTATGTGTAATTATTATTAATATATATAATTATATAGCTGTTGTATATGATTTTTATTATTTATTATAATTTGTTTGTTTAAAAAACTAAATATGATCCTCAACTTAATTGTTTTTTTTTTTTATCACGAGAAAAAATCTGGGCATGACTATTGCCTTCAAAAAATTTTTTTTTGTAATCAATCAAATAAAATGAAAAAAAAAATTAAAAAAACCTAATACATTGATAATTCTAATAAAATATTGAATTAAATATTTAGCAGTAGATAACTGAATATAATCTAAATTTTCATCATTAATTAACGGGATTTTTCCCCATTTCATAACAGTCGATTGTCATGAATCTGGTTTACGGTATCAAAAACACATTTGGCTCTTGATATTTTATAGTTAATTTACTCTGTTTCAAATATTGATGTACATGTATTTTGTTATATACATATATGAGATTTTTTTATGGGTTTATACATTTAATGGGATCTCGCCATATGTTTTATTAGATAAATTTAATTATGATATAATGAATCCAAGTACCAATTAAAATTAGGTATTGCAAACTGAAATTATTCCATCTAGCAATAGCATTTGTCTGAATAGCTTAAGTTATAAAATGAATTGCCTTTAACATTATGCCCAAGATTGTACAAGAATCATAAATCAGTCATTAATATTTTGGTTGTGTAAAAACTGGAAATATGACAACTCTGTAAATATTTTCATAATTAAATATGACTGTCTCATAAAAAGTTATACATTTCAACGAGATAATTTTCAGAATTTATAAATTTAAGTAATAATTTAACAGGATTATGCTGTGCATTTTAATTGATAAATTTCAGATATGATGCAATAAACCCAAATACTATTTAAATCATTGCAATCTGCAATAGCCTTCATCTGAACTACTTTGATCTGCGATGCCTGTTTTTGATTGGTACATTGCTTTATTACATCATTGCTAAAATTTGTCTACTAAAATATGCATGCTAAATTATTTATATTTAAAACATTAAAATCTATAACTTTTATAAAAGAATCTTATTAAAGAAATTGCTATATTTTCAGTTCTCACATATATAGAGCATTATTGTCTGATCGGGATTATTAAGGTCCTGCTTTCAAGCGGCACTAATACTTTGCAAGAATGGATTATACTTATATAATCTTAAGTAACAAGCTAAAAACAATTCATGTTTGATTTAAAGCAATTCAGACAAATTTTTCAACTTATAATTTCAATTTTTAATTGGTACATGGTTTCATTACATCTTACAGACTCTGAACAGTTTGGCGCAGTTGACAGAGCATCCAATTTGGGATTGGAAGTTCCAGAATCAATTCTGGTGCTTGCAGTTTTGATTCTAGAACTTTTCTTATGAACTCCTGAGCAGTAAAACCATTAACATTTTTTTTCTGATATATATGAAATTTATCTATTAAAATCGTAAAGAAATCTTATAAAATTATTAATATATATCTCGTATAGTATAACTCAAGCTTATAACATCAGGAATCTTCAATCTGTTGTCAAGGCAAACCCTATGAACAAAAGGTGGAAATCCATCTTTTATTCATAGAAATTGTTTTGGCAACAGATTGAAGATTCCAGACATTGATAATCTTGGACTATTATCCCTGTGATATACATCTGTGAATCAGATTTATGCAGAATCAAGTTATCATCTGAATATATATATAATAAATAAAGAGTGTGCTAATAGCTCTAAACAAGCTTTTTTTAATGATAAATGCCACAAGAGAAAGCATTTGAAATCTTTATCTTGGATTGTCCCCATTTCGAGACTGATTTCAAGCTATGGCTTTCATCAGTGAGGAGCTAGAACATTACATTCAGAACCCTAACTCAAGTTAAGCATTTATATAATATTTAACTATTAAGAAGAAGAAACTGGTTTGGGGGTGGGGACAATCCAAGATAAAGATTTCAAATGCTTTTTTTTTGCGGCATTTATCATAAAAAAAAAAACTTGTTTAGAGCTATTAGCATGCTTTTATTTATTACATACTGATATCCAAGCTATGTAGGTCATGTGATATATGACTTGTTTTCATTAATATATATAATAATCCCAGTGCATAATGCTATACTGAAATAAATATACAAATATTAAATAACCCCACATGGTTAAGAAATCCAGTACCGCCCTCTGTGAACTAATGTATTTATATATTAGTTCACAGAGGGCGATACTGGATTTCTTAACCATTGGGGGTAATTTAATGTTTAATATTTATATATATATATATCCATTTTCATGTCATTTACCTCATTAAACTATTCATCTTATTTGTTTTCTGCCTTTTTAAGTGAATATAATAATTATTTTATTTTTCATTTTTTTAATAATAATTATTTTATTTTTCATTTTTTTATTCTTCTTTTCATAGTTCCAAGTATAATCAATTGTATATTTTTGTATATAATTATAAATTGTAATGTAATATATAATTAAGGCCTGAAGTCCTGTCTATTATATTCTTTATGCAATCTACCTTGCTTTGATTGCACTTGTAGCAAACTTCTTAAGGTATTTCATGCTTAGATTTTTGCTACCATGAAATGAAAGTTTGAACTGTAAATCAGATGTTTTATTCTGTTTGGTCACTTTAATTTCATAGAAATCTTATTCCACTAATAAAACTTGACCATTCTATGATTAATCTATGGATGCTTGATATATTGAAGAATCAATAGTTCAACAGCAATTTGATTTATAAATGATGATCATTGCTATACTAGATAAAATGGTCCCTCATAAACGTCACCCAAAAATTCTTCAAAGATCACAGATTAATTTTATTAATTCATTGGCCTAATCCACTGTCTTATTATTTTTTGAATTGAATAGGTTAAGATCATATCTTTTCAAGAGTTGTAAAGATCTGATATAGGAGTAAATTGCTCATAACTTAGTTACTTGTTGAAACATCGGCTCTATGCTTGCAATCAGGAAACGTTATAAATTACTTTTATAAATGATTATAAAGGCTGCAATCTTTAGTTCACTTTGTTTATTGTATTTTCTTTTAAAAATAAATGTAATCTATCCAAGTATATAATCCTGTTCAGTTGATTTTGTGCTGCTTTTATTTACTTTCAATTTTGTATTCCGACATTTTTTATCTGATCTTATCTGTATTAGTTTTGTTGGAAATTTTGTATTGGTACTTGTGACTTTTGACCCATGTGGGCACCAGAGGCGCTGGTCGAGGTCAACCACATAAATACTGAAATAATTTTATTCAGGAATATACAAATTTCATATAGTATAGTGAATGTTTGATTTAAAATTAAAATTAATAACATAAATAAGTGTTAACTGTAATGTTTGGTTATCCGGATTAAACCAGTATTTGATTTCTGTTTTGTTGTCAAGTAATGATGAACCAACTTATACTGATGCTTGCTTTTAATCTATTACTAACTAATGATGTTATGTATGATGTGTTTACTACAGAATAAAATGTTTTTAATCATACTGACCATGTTTGTATCATGTTTACCATGAAATATTTTTTCTATGCTTATAATCATGTTGGCTAGTATTGTTTTTAGGATTTAAGTTACATAATTATTGTCATATAACCAAATTACTGTAGATTGATTGCTATTTTGTAATCATCAGTTTACATGAAGTTTGATTAACTATGTTAGTAATGATTATTCAAGATCTTGTTATCAAAACTTATACCATTGTGAGAAATCTATTGTGCAATAATTGTTTGAGTATACGATCGGTTGCTTATACAATTGTTGGTTAGATTCAATTCTTTAATTTAATCTCTGTAAATGCATAAATATAGTTTATTCAAATTAATATCATAAACTTGTAAAAAAATACAATTATTTTAATAAACTTTATGTTAAATATATATATATTGCAATGTAGCTAATTTTTCATTTCATCGAAATTTACTAGAAAAAATCTAATAATTTTTTTAAAAATCTATGATTCATAAGTGAAATAAACAACATAATATTCAATTTTATAGAAAAAATTTGTTTTAAATGGAAAATGCGAGAAATAATTAAAATATGCAAAATAAGAGTCATAGATCACATGACCCTATACTCTTAAGCTTGAAAGTTATAAACAATGAGGATTGCCAATTCCTCAACAAGCTTTGTGATAAATGCTTAGCTAGAGAAAGCATTTAAAATATCTCTGTCAGGACCCTCCACAAACCTCTCTGAGGAGTGCCAGAGCATGAAACCATGGTCAGAGGTTTGGGGGGGGGGTCCTGACAGATATTTTAAATGCTTTCTCTAGCTAAGCATTTATCACAAAGCTTGTTGAGGAATTGGCAATCCTCATTGTTTATAATTAAAATATGCTTTGTTTTTGTTTTTTAACCCCAAAAAATTATAATTTCTATTTGTAATAAAATTTTATGATAAAGAATAAACATGATGTTATTTTTCATTTTGAATCATAGAAGTCTTTATTTATTTTATTACTATTATTATGTTTTTTTTTTTCTGTATCTAATCTCTACTGTTTTTTTATGTACATAAAAAATGCCATTATATCAACAGAGGATTAGGTCTTGTCACCATAAAAGGAAAAACTTATGATAGAGCGTAAGTATAATCTTGTTTATTTTTTATATTTATTTATATATATGTTTTGTGTGTACATATCCACAATATATATATATAATATTCATGCATAACACTATGTATATGTATTCAGTATCTTGATCTAAGCTTATGGAGAGAAGTGTACATAAAATGTTCACAAAACTCTTAGCCATTAGAAATTTCATTAATACGCTTTCATAGATTCCTATCATTCATACATTAGGTGAATTTAGAAGTTTTATTTAAGAATAAAATGGATTTGTGAATATATGTAATCATTTGACTAACAGAAATTTATACCCAGAAATTATTAAGTCTAAGAAAATTTATCTTTAGCCTTCTGCCATTCCGTGAAATATTCCTATAAAAAGGTTGAAAAATGCCGATTTAAATCATTTTTTGTTTTATTCTTTTGCAGACAACAAACAATTTTATAATTCACTTACTGAGTAGCAGAAATAAAATATTTTTATTTATTTGGAATTATATTTAATTAATATATATTACTTACTTTTATTTTATTGAAGAGAACACAACTCAGAATGTAGTTGGTAAATGTGAATATCTGAAATTTAAATTTGCTTCATTATTATGAAAATATCATTTCTTCTTTGGAAATATAATACTGTAAAAATATAATGAGTTGAATTTTCAAGGTTTAAATTGAAATAGATTTGTCAAAGCTTTGTAATTTAAAAAATCAATATAATCATATCACAGAGCATTCTCGATCTAATATGTTAAAATTATTTGTAAGCAGATTCGTAATGAATCATTTTAATAAACTTGCAAATACAATTTTACTTTTTATTTATAAATGCCTATTCAGTCAGTCTGATGTGATTATAATCCTAGCATTATATGTTTACGTAGTAGTAAAAGTAATTCAAATGCAATTGGAAATAATTAATATTAGATTCATAGTATTTATAATATGATTTTCTCTTCTTTGCTTTGGAAGACTACATTTGATTACAAGGGTAATGAACTATTATTATTAAAACTTTTTTTTTTCTCAGTGATGAACGTTTATTCATAAAAACAAAGAAGATACAATTACAAAAGATACAAGGGAATGATTATAAGATAAATTGAAATTTGAGGAGCAAAATGGTAAGAGGGGAAGGATACATGTGAAAAGGGAATGGGAAGTGGAAAGGGGAAACGGTGTGTAGTCCAGGCCGGTCCGAAATGCATGTCTTCATGATTGAGTTCTATGACAGAGGATGAGAGGATTGGAGTTAGAGGATTGCCCAGGTGTCTGTGAGAAGTGGAGGTGGAGCTAGTTTGGTATCTCTGGTTTTGAGAGAGTGAATTAGGTCCAAGAGCTTTTGATTGACTGAGTGTACTCTCTGGTCAAAGATAATGGCACATTGGAGCAACCAGAGAGCATAGCCATTATTTCAAAGTAGCGATATGCAGTGAAATTGTATTAATTAAAATATACAGAACTCTATAAATTTGTGGAGTTATTTTCCATACTTTGAAATATAATTGTGGCAATTAAACACATACAAAAGATTAAAATATAGGTAAAGTTTAGACCAAAAAGAGAGAAAACATGATTTTATCTAGCCTAATATGGTCATTGTTTTTCAAAATTGTTTTATTTCAACAAGACTTATTTTAAGTTATTAATAATTAGACTATAAATTATCCACTTACTGAATAATATTACTGTAGTGTAATTTTTATTACACCACCCTAGTGATCCAAATCTAAGAAAGTAGATCATCTACCTAAAATATTGTAGTTTCTCCTTTATTTTTTTGCATTCCTTCATATATTCATATATATATTTACTTATAATCAATCTCCACACAAAGGAAGAGGAAGATTATTCAAGTGCTCTGGTGAAGGCTGCAGGACAGTCGAAACTATTAGGAAATTGAAGGAATTATATTAAAAAAATTGTATTAAAATGTATATGTGGAGATTGATTATAAGTAATATATATATGAATATTATAGTTTCCAATCATTTTGATAGTAATTTTTAAAAAACACAAAATTTCGACAAATCATATTTTTAAATGTATTAAACATCGATTTAAAATTTTTATTCTAACTTTAATAATAAAAGTGATTACAATAGTTAACAAACAAGCTTATACACAAACAACAGAAATGTAACTTAAATAAAAGCATTTAAAAAATGACAAAAATTAGTTATTGTCAATATAAATGTGTTCAGCCAATTACAAGTTGTGATCATAAGTTATTGAGTTCTCTTGACTTGTTTTTTTTTTTTTACTAAAAGTAAACATTTTTGAAGAAAATTTGTTTCTAATCACATTATTATTCTAAAAAAAATAAATATTAAACAAACATTTTGTAAAAAAATAATCAAACATATGTAAGCAAACTATGGAAAATATATTTTGTGCTGAAGGAGGATTCATCAATTGATGAATCCAGATGACAATCTCTTACACATATCTTTATCATTGCTCAGAATATATAGATAGCTAATTACTACAGTTATACTGAACAATGATAAATATATGTGTAAGAGATTATGATTGAAGCCTAATGATGAGTGCTGGTTTACCACAAAATGTGCATCTCTGAGATCATACATCTTTTTTATATGGAAAATATGTTTTTACTTTTGAAATCTAACAAAATAATCAATATGCTTGAAATTTCATGGAAGCATTCTTGTAGCACAGAGGTGAAACTCTCCATCCAGTAGTGCCCCTTAGTGTTTTGCCTCTGTATTATCAGCTTGCCTAAGCATAAAGAATGGTGAGCACATGATGTTTAGTGGTTAAGTGTTCATGTACAGAGAGAATTAAAAACTATCACAACATTATAGGTGAAGTTTCATTATATGTCAGCTCTTTTGAAAAAAGTATCCTTACCTTACTGACATCTTCAGGATTTTTTTATATTAATAAATCAATATTATTTTAATTCCAGTTCTTGCCATCAAATAAATGCAAACTGTGAGAGAGTTATTCAAAGCTGAAATTTGTGATATCATATCGATTATTTTTATGAACTTGCTATTTTATTTTTAAATTTTTTTATGAAGCATTTTTAAATAAAGGTATTTGTGAGTTTTCCAATAAACAAAGGAGGCAGCCCACATTTTTGATAAATTTACAGTTTCATGGGCCCCCAAAAAATATCTGCTAAAAAACATCCTATTTAATATTTCCATTTTATTTTATTTTAAAAAAGTAAATCATTGTGGAAAAATTAATTACAATATATATAGTTTCTTTTCTTTCTTTTTTTTTTTTGGATTAACTTATTAATAGAAAACTAATAGATTTATATATACAGTATTTACACTTTGTGTTTTCCTGAAGGTTTGTGATGACAGTGTTCTAGTTATATTTTTATATTGGACTATTTTCATCATCTAATATGAGTATTGAATGTCTTTAGAATAACTTAACTTTATTTAAATATTCCAAATACATTCAACTGTTAGTAATAGCACATCAAACAGGTTAGTACATGCACAATGTTTCAAGAGGTATTATTCCATATTACATTACAAGGAATTACATTCAAATATCAGCCTTTCAAGCTAATTGTGCATGCACTTTGTGAGTGTTAATAATAAATGAATACGTTCCTTTCCAATACAAGATATAGTATTTATGCAGGAATAAAATGAATCCACTTATTCCTACAATTCAAATGCTTATATATTAGCAAATCTGAAGTACTGGCAAGGAAAGCATGAGGATAGACTACTCACTTTAAATTACTATTTATGATGTCTGAATGAATGACGTCGGTGAAATTGTCTAGAATTTACTAACCGTCACTTTAACTGAAACTTGCCAGTACTTCAGATTTGCTCATATATAAGCATTTGAATTGTAGAAATAAGTGGATTCATTTTATTCCTGCATAAATACTATATCTTGTATTGGAAAGGAAAGTATTCATTTATTATTAACACTCACAAAGTGCATGCACAATTAGCTTGAAAGGCTGATATTTGAATGTAATACAATTGTAAACATAGTGCTATATAAAAATAAATGCTTAATTACAAGGAATTCTAACATCTATAAAGCCTAAACTTGAAATGCTGAAGAAAAAAAACTCCATCTATGAAATACCATGTGAATGTGGAAGAACATATATTGGTGAAACCAGTTGTCCCATTAAAAAGCACTTGCAAGAACACAAACTGATTAGAAGAGAGAAAACATATGGGTCTAGGATAACAGACCATATATATGCCAATGAACATAAGTTCAATTGGAAAAACTACAAAAATATTGGATACAGAAGAAAAAATACAAAGAATAAAATTTAAAGAAACTGCTCACATGACAATGGCAAAAAATTCCCTAAGTCAACCTAGTGTGACTATACATAATGTATGAAACCACTAATCAACTTTGCTCTTAGGAAAAAAGTGGAGAAATCAGAAGAAACCTCATAGATAAGTATATGAATTTCTACTGACTGTTGCCTTTGTCAGGATTGCTGTTGGTTAGAGCATTACCTTAAAATTCAATATTCAAGAATCTAAGGGTCCAGGTTTGAATCCCATGCTAGTACTGTCACTGGTCAGGTCAGCAACAGCTGAAGAAGAGGGGAGAATAATACCTCTCAAAATATGCATATACTAACCTGTTTGATGTGCTATTACTAACAGTTGAATGTATTTGGAATATTTAAATAAAAGTAAATTTTTCTAAAGGCATCCAATACTCATATTAGATGATGGAAATAGTCCAATATAAAAATATAAATATTTACACTTTATTCATGTTGTCAATACAACCATGTGTCATGACCATTAATGCACACTTTTCATAAGGGCAGGATCCTATACCTCTGGAAATAATTGATTGCATCATGTTCTGTGACAAAAAGGTCCCAAATTTTTATCATTATGACAATTTACCAAAAAAAAAAAATTGCTGACAAAAAAGAACACGCTGAATTGAACCAAAATATATCATTTCCTATGTTATAAATATAAGTTTAAAAATAATTGAAATGAATCTTAATGAAATTTATCAGAATTTATTCATTTTTTTTAATTTAACAATTTATTAATTTTGTTTTAATTTAACAATTAATCCATCTTCAGTAGATTCTAAGCCCTTGAAACTGTATATTTATCAAAAATATGGGCTGCCATCTTGATTTACAGAAAAACTCATAAATACCTAAATAAAATATTTACGTTTTATTTGTATGCAGCAAAACATTTAAAATGATAGCTACTTATAACTAGTTTAATCTAGTAGTTATATCATTGCAACAAAATACTTTATCGTTTAATTTGCCAAGTGAAGTTGCATGTGATTGGAATCTGTATTTCATCTATACATTCAAATCTGCCTTTATATTTAAAAAGCAACCAAGCTATTTAAATTGAATCACATTCTCATATTTATAATCATCCAAGTTAAACATGTATCTTTGAATGATAAAAGACTTGATTTTCTCAACACCAACTTCTAAGCCAAAATCTGGATAGGATGAATTTAAAATGTTGCAGAATTAATTGTTCAATTAAGAAGAAAAGCAAGATTAAACCATTAAGCATCACATGATCACTATCTTATACTAGCACATAATTGTTTATAAACAAAGCAAAACTCTCCATACAGTATTGCCACCCTGTGCCAACCAGAATATTGAGCTTAGATTGAAAATATTTTTGTGTTTTCAATTTCATTCTCATAGTTTTGTAGTTAAGTAGAGATAAAAGGTGGCTGCTGGGGGGTCACATTAGATCCTAAGATCTAGGTGCAGTGCTCTCAGATCCAAAGCTCCTCACTGACGATGGCCACAAACCAGAAACTAGTCTGGGGATATTGGATGAGTAGGCATTAGATAGGGATTTTATGCACAAGCCTTCTGGCATTCATTGATTATTCTGTTTGGCCCAGGGTGGCAGTACTGTATGGAGAGTTTTGCTTTGTTTATAAAAGCAAGATTACTGCATATTATTTCTTTTTTGAAAAGAAACTATATAATGGCTAAAAATTAGTTGAAACCTGTGTTTTGATGCTTGCTTCATAAAGTTGCATTTCAAGTTGACAGTCATAAAAACAAAATAAAATTGCAATCAGTTGCCAGTTTTTATAGTGACTTGGGATTGGAAAGTCCCAGGATCAATTCTGGTACTCTCAGTCCTGGCACTCAAACTTCTCATGCCTTTTTACCCTGCATGGTTTGGTGAGTTGGTAAAACATCTGACTTAGAATCGGGAGGTCCCAGGATTGATTTTGGTGCTCACAATTTTGGCTCTCGGACATTTTATGAATGTCCGAGCAATAATGTCACTAACATGTTTTTTACAGCAAATTCCTCATATGTTTTGGGTAATAATAATTTTTTTATTCGTCTTATGAAAGAAGTAGAATATGAGGAAATTGATGAGTAACCAAATACTATCATAAATCTTTTAATGAACTAATCTGTATGCCTTCCCCAAATTCAATACATAAATTGGCTTTTACCTCTATTATTTTTTTTGTACTTATCTGGTAATAAAATCATTTCTATTTTTGATTTTTTAAACCACAATAAATCTCTGAGAATCATTTATTTCTTATTAGAGCAATCTATTCAACAAAATCCTTGAAAACATTTTTACTGTAAAGGTGAATGTGGAGAGTGGTGGAGTCATGTGAAAGTCTGTGCTCATATACCCTATATATTGTAAAGGCGAATGGTATTATTCATGAATTATTATTATAAAAGGTTTTTTCCTAACGATTAACTGGACAGATCTTTTTATCTGTTCTATTTTTTAAACATATTATAAAAAATTATACTTTTGAATTAATTTATCTTCTCTCTTTTACAGTTTCAATCAAAGCTTTTTTATATGTCTTTGACTTTAGATAGATTGTTCACTCACGCTATGCAGTTTAGCTTAGTACTAGATATTGAATCCATTTTCTTTTTTCTTTTTAATAACTACATTTTATTTTTCTAAATCTTTCTAATATTTTATCATGTGTAATTAAATCTTCTCACTTGTTAATTTTTCCCCCATTTTATTTCCTATCATAATTTTTGTTTATAAAATGCCAAACTATCCTTTTTCTCACTTTAATAATGTTTTATTCTTATTATCATTTTATAACAGTTTGAGATAGTATTCCACCTCTATTGCTAAAAGGAGGTTGCCTTGACAACAGTTTGAAGGTGGGATTCCATCTCTATTGCTAAAAGGATGTTGCCTTGACAACAGTTGTGATGGGATTCCACCTCTATTGTTAAAAAGAGGTTGCCTTGACAACAGTTTGAAGGTGGGATTTCACCTTTCTTGCTAAAAATAGAGTACCTTAACAACAGTTTGAAATTCTTGATTGTTATATATATATTGGGATTGTCTAATTGTTGACTGGTTTCTAATGGTTATATATACAAATAAAATTAAATTAATTAGTAAATGGGATCACCATTATTGCTGTGCAGCAACCAATCAGATCATTTCTGTAGGCAGAATGAAAACAGTAGCAAACCTGTCCAAGAAACTACTTATCAAAAGGACACGTTTGCTATTGTTTTCATTCTGCCAACAGAAATGGTCTGATTAGTTGCTGTATATCAATACACCTTGGCTGTGGCTTTAATTTCATGTGTGTGTATATATATATAATTATAATTGAAATAATAAATTTAACAGTTTACAAACTATTACAAACAATCCTAAATCCACAGAAGTACTTTTGGTTAATTTCTTAAACCTGCCTCAACTGCTATTAAATTAAAAAAAAAAAAAAAGCAGAAGCAAACGTCATCAATTCAAATCCCATAAATCTTGTATTTTAATGTTAGCAGCCTGCCGATTTATTAAATGCATTTTATTCCTGTTTATAAAAATTGCCTCTTTAATTTTTTTTTTACTATGGTTCCTCTCCTCATAAAGAATTTTCACATTTTCAAAATCAAATTTAAATTTATATTTACATGATTTTTCATGATCAAAGAAAACTGAAGGAGACATTAAATCACCATTATTTTTACTTTTTACATGCTTCGTGCTCCCTCAATCTCTTCTCAATACTGCACCTAGATTCACCTATCAGTATATGATAGCATACAATCACAAAAAATTTGATATATGACATTACTTTTCTGATTGACAGGTATGACATCCTTAAAATTATTGACTAATTTATTAATATTGTTTGGAACATAGAATGAAACATTAAACACATTCTTATATAAATCCTTAAAAAATTTCACTTGTGGATTTGAAATAAATGGAATAGATATCGATTGTTTACTATTAATCTTCATTTCCTTTAAATTATTATAACTTTTTTTAAATTGACATAAAGTATTGTCAACATTAAAATACGAGATTTGTGGGATTTGAATTGATGATGTTTGCTTCCGTTTTTTTTTTTTAATTTAATAGCAGTTGAGGCAGGTTTAAGAAATTAACCGAAAGTACTTCTGCGGATTTAAGGATTGTTTGTAATAGTTTGTAAACCGTTAAATTTATTATTTCAATTATAATTATAATTTTATTCTTAATTAATGGACATTTTATTTATTTTACATATATATATATGGTGATCCCATTTGTTAATTAATTTATATCTATATTAATCATTAAAAATATTAAATTTAAATATATGTATAATATCTATATAAACTTTATCTTTTTTATTGTATTGCCAAATCCATATAATATTAATATCATCTATGTTCTTTATCACTTTTTACAATGCATTTTTACAACCCACTATTGACAGTTTCGATTGCCCCAGCAATCTTCTTCTGAACTATAACAAACACAATACAGATGCATGACTACAAATATACATGAGCATATAATTTTACATTTTATATTGTACCGTTTATTTATATGGTACAAATATATTGGCATTTGGTAAAAGCTAAAAAAAAAAGTAAATTTAGATTTTTTTATTGGTATAATCTTTTTTTAAAAAACGTACAGTGAAAGCTAAAATTGTCTTTCATATTTTTTTTTATATGTAATTAAAAATAAAAAGTTGAAATTGGAGAGAACAAAAGACATGCAGATAAATTAAAAGAATTCCAAAAGTAAAAAGATAAGCTAAAAGAAAAATATTTTGACTAATTAAAGATGGCTGAAAGATTTGCTAAAAAAAGAGAACTTTGTAATTGAAAAATGAGTAAAGAATGTACAAGATTATGAACCTAAACGCCATGATAATAACATGTGCAGAAGTCTGAAAACTGGGCCTCTAGTATAAAAGGCAGAGACCAGTTTGACAAATGTCTTGTTTTTTCTGTTTTTTCCTTTGGCTGGTTTTGGATTATTAAATCCAAGACCACTTCACAAAATAAGCCTTCATGTGGGAGTAGACCGGGGCTTTAGCTGACATCATTAAGAAGATGGACACTAGAAAAGCTTCTGCGACTAGCCTTCAGAATAGAATACAAGATCAACTAATAACCAGTCGCCAAGCTCATTCAAACCCAAAAAACTATGCATAGTAAGCTACAACTTTTTCACTAAACTTACCGGAAAGCTATGACTCATTCCCGATTGTGACTAAATTAAGTGTTTGCAAACAATTCATAAAAATATATGTATAACAGGACCTCGATAGAGACTTTAATTTTATTGATCAAGAGACTCTTGTCTACCCAAGAACTTTTTAATAATTGTTTAACTGTTATTTTTTTTATTAATGTATTCATGTTTGGATTAACGTGTGTGTGTTCTCTCCAGTTTATTTAATTAACAATTCAACGGTAAATATTTTTAGTTAGAATAAAATATTTTTCTTTTATCAACCCTCTTCATTGTGTGTTATTAGTAATAATTATTAGTGTTTATTATTGAATTTATTAATATTAGTTTAATGATATTTGAAAATATAATTTACCTTTACCAATATGTTTACTAAGTTCCAGGAATAATAATATTTAGGAAATAATTTTAGTTACAGTAAAATATTATACTGTCTTTTAAAAGCATTTTTTTTTTTAATTTACGAGTTATGATATGTTTGACGCAGAATCAGTGAGTCTAATCGACTCTGGCACCCTCATTTGTAAATTAAAAGCTGATTCAGCTCACAATTGTAATCGTAACAATTCTAGGCCGAATTGATCAGGAAATATAGTTATGTTTTTTTAGAAATAGAAATGAAACTTTCTTCTTTTGGCATAACTTGATTAACTCGTGCATTTTATAATGCGTATAGAGGCCTAGCAAGATGGAAAACGTTATAATATATATATTCTATCTTATGATCATTATTTATATATCCACATATATCTTTATATACTCACATAAATCTTTATATATCTCTCTGTATAATTATACATACATTTTACTCTTTCACATATTCTATATTTATCAATTAATATGTACAATGTAAAAATATGAATATATAATGTTAGGTTAAATATTAAAAGGTTATAAGAGTAAAATAAAAAATAAATGAAATAAAAATAATAATATATATATGATTATAGGAAATATTAATTGATAAATATAGAATATAAAAAAGAGTAAAATATATAGAGAGATATATAAAGATATATATGGGTATATAAATAATGATTATAAAATAGAATATTTGTGTATATATAAAATGTAAAATTATATGTTCATGTATATTTGTATTCATGTAAAGATTGTATTTGTTATAATTTCTGAAGAAGATTGCTGGGGCAATTGAAACTCAATGGTGGGTTGCAAAAAAGCATTGTAAAAAGTTATAAAAAATATAGATGATATTAATATTATATTATCTATAGAATGTTGAAGCATAAATTTAAAATTTAAATGTTAACTATTAGACTTTCTTGAACTTTAATATAAAATTTAAATATATATTTGGATTTAAAAAATATTATAATTTTTAAAGTTAAAAATAATTACACATTATTAATAAAATTGCTTAATATAAAGTAATTGGTTATTTATAAATACTCACTATTGAAATATTATGCAAATGTAATACCAAGTTATATTTATTATTGTGAGTAACTTCATATGATCTCCATTTTCTATGCTTACACAAGCAAACTCTCCATATAGTAGTGCTAACCAACAATGCGTTAGTAATCAATGGATGCAAGATTTGTGCATAAAATCCTTATCTACTGCCTACTCTTGGTTCTCCATACAGTAGTGCCACCCAGTGCAAACCTTAGTAAACTCTCTTTAATGCATTACTGCATGGAGAGTTTGCTACTATACATAAAGTAACTTGTTATGACATTTTAAAGAAATAAACTGAAATAGTTAATAAAAGTATTTATTTATTTTATTTTGCATTTAATTTGATTTTTTGTTTTTGTAGTGAAATATCTCTACAAGCAAGAAAATGGAGAGTATTAAGTACAATAGTTATGAGTGTTCTAAAAAAGCATGCTGCAGTCACTTAAAATTAATTGAAATTACAATATTACTATTATCTGTAGCTAAAATAAATTTTTATTTTTGTTTATATAAAAATACAATAGTTTTGTCTTATTTTACATATTAGTAAAAATATTACACATTGTGTTATCAAACCACTGAACTTCACTTGATCACCATTTCCTATGCTAACACCAGCTGTTATAAACAGTGGGAAACTCTCCATACAACAGTGCCACCCAGTGTAAGCCATTGTAATCAATTGCTTATATTAAACTCTTAACTAGTGGTTTGTGCAAAAAAAAAATTAGTGTTTATTAATTAATTTACTGCAAATCTGATATTAAATAATCGGTGCTAAAAAAGTTAAATAATGACTCACAAAACTTTTTAGTGAAGAAAGTGATCCAAAATTTTCATTTAGAAAATAATTAAAGTCTTATAAGAGAATGCAGCAAAAAGATTTTAATTTTATTACCAGATTGAAAATTCATAAAACCATTAACATAATACAAATGTATAGAAGCCAAACTCTCCATACAGTAGCGCCACTCAGTGGATGCAGGAAGGTTTTGCCTCAGTGAAAAACAGCTTGTTTAAGCATAAAGAATGATGATAGATAATACAAATTCATTAATTGGTAATGTTTACCGGTATATAAGGTACTGTACCAGTTTTATACAAGCAAAAATTATTTTTTTTTTCTAATAATTTTTAAGAGTAGATTTTGTCAATAATTAAGTTTATATATATACAATGAGATAGAGTGGCTAGCTGAAGGGAGCTTGAAAGTCAGTGTGCAAATCTCGCACAACTATAATGATATAATAATAGTTAACTAAAATATTTAAATATTAAAAATAGCAGGTTAAGGTTTGGTCCAGAAATCTTTACTTTTTGAATTTATCATTCTAACAGTGCACTAAATTGGACAGGATAAAAATAAATAATCATAGGTTAATCATTTAGAATTATCATGTTGCCATTCCAGAAATGACAAGAATGATTTTCTCTTTAATTTGACATCCTACTACGTTCATAACTTCACAAGCCAAAATTAAAAAGCTGTATTGCCTGTACATAATTTATATTAAATTGTCTTCCCAAAGACAGCTTGAGAAACTAGTAACAGTATACTATTTGTTCATAGTTGGTGATAGTTTGCCATTGTTCTTGTCATCAAAGTTTATATCATAAATGAGGCCGGATATTATTTTTCTATGAAAATATATCATTAAAATCAGTCAATACTTAGACAATATCAATAACAATCTCAACCTGTTGTCAAGGCAACCTCCATTTAACAATAAATATATGTATATAATAAATATGCAAATTTTATGCAGAAATTTACTGACTTCCGAAGATTATTATTGGATATTATTCAGTTACCAATGGCAATTTCTTTTTCTTCTCACCATAATTTATCAATGTATTTAAAGAAAATGTTCAATTTTCCAATAGTTCATAGCTTTTTTTTTTCTTTTTTTTTTTAAAGGATATATTCTGGAAGAGATAGCCCTACTTATGTTTGACAAAAAATTATTAAACAGAATCTGGAATAAACTTATGATTATTGCTTTAGATTTATAAAACTCGAAATTGGTAAAAGAAGACAACTTAAAAACGTAATTATATTTTTATGCATATTTTTGATAATGCACTTTTTCTTAAATGAATATCTTTTTTTATAAATACACTTAACATTTACTTTAACATTTTGATGCTTGTGTATTTTCCCAGTCAACTAAGGGTGGAAATGGTTTTTTGTTCATTTATACATTTTCAGGAGCCCAACAACTATTTGTTTATGGGCTTTTTTAAATTTTATTTTAAAGATTATGTGTTGGTTATTAACTTTAAAAAAATTTAAAAATCGATTATAAATTGTATTCATAAGGTTTATTCCACCAAGTTTTTTTTATATATTATGTGTAAACACCAATATGCTTGAATCATTTTTGTAATTTATTTAAAGTCAGCGTTTGTCTTTTTGGGAAGTATAATTTTGCCAGAAATGCTGAAAATTTGGGATCTTCCTCAAATGGAACAGCATGCAGTAGTTTTTCCAATGATATGGGATCCTGCCTTCCCAAAAAGCCTGTGGTAATGGTTACAATATGATACTTTACCTGCCGCCAACATGAATAATTATCAATTGCTGTCTTTTTACCAATAATAAATAAGAGATTTCATTTACGTATGCTTTTTATTTATGTTTGTTACATTTTTTTTATTTAATTAGTAGAAAAAATATATTAAGAAATAAAGTGGAAATATAATAAATAATTTTGATACAAAATTTTCTTTTTTTTAAAATAGTAATGAAAAAATGCAACTGGAAATATTAGATACAATTGTTTCTTTTCAGCCATTTTGTTTTAAAGGTTTATTGTATGCTCCTGAAAGTATATAAATAAAAAAAACCTTTTTTACCCTTAGTTTGACTGGGAAATACACAAAAAGGATAGATTTACCTTTTTTAAATTTCATATTATCATTTGATATATTGTTAATTGTTTTAAAGTTTAAAGCTGAGTTTGCATTTTCAAGTATTTTTATTAGGTTTACCAACTACTATAGTGTTAATAGAATATGGGGATGTTTTTTTCAATGAGGAAACTAGAAAAAACACATTAGAGATAGGGAAATTTCATGCAAATGAATTAAAATGATCCTACTCTGCTGTATGACATTAGAAATGAGATCAGTAAATGTTATGAATAACAATATTTAGAATTAGTTTTATTTTTCATCATACTATTTTCTAAGAAATAAAACACTTCATTATTTTAGATCATAATAACTAAATTTTAAACAAATTATATTATTAGAATTGACAAACTATTACTACTAAATGTCATTTCAATCTTGTTTAAAAGAGAATTTTACATATTTTCAAACATTCAATGTTTCAAAGTCCAATTATAACTTAACATTTTGATTATAGTAAAACAGTTTAACAGTTAAAAAATTCATTAAAATAATAATAAGATAATAAAAAAGACTAAGGATAATAATAGTTTTAAAAATATATATAAAAATGGTTTTTATTGACTGCACTGAAAACTAAAATTATTATTTTTCAACCACAATTGGAGTTTTTAGCTTTAATTTGAAATAAAAGCATGGGATTTCAGAAATTAATTAATTTTTGGTCCACCATGCTTTTATGTCAAATTAAATCTAAAAACTCCAATTGTGATTGAAGAAGCAATTGTATTTTTTTCTTTTTAATACACAATCAATAAAAGCATTTAATATAAAAAATTATCTCTATGATTTTTAAGTTTTTAATATTGACACAGTAAATAGAAATATAAAACTATATTGTACCTTAAATTGACTGGACATTTATAGTTAATATCACTACATATTTCTGCTATAAGTTAAAATGTATACCCCTTATGTATACATCATATTTAGTATGTGTACATAATAATGTGTGTGTATATATTGTAAATGAACTTCACATAATACATATAATTTTACCTTAAATCAATATCACACATATAGTGTATATAAGACTTTCATTAGATATTTCTGTAGTAAGGTAATATATATATACTTTTAGTATATATATTATGTTTAGTATGTGTACATAATTATATATTTATAATAAATGAGTAGCTAAGTTTTTTATTCAAAATTGTTTGATGGTTTTTATTTTGAAATAATTGTTTTAAAAAACAAAGCTAAAGAAAAAAATCATGATCATTGTTTTAAATAATTAGAGTTCTTTTTGTTTAGTCTTTTAAGAGTTTTGTACTTAAACTTTTTTTAAAAAAACAATTCTTTTAAAATAAAAACTCAATTTTAAATAGAAAACTTAGTTACTAATTGTGCATATATAAAAATGGTTAAAAATGTTATTAAATTCAATGAAAAAAATATTTGTACTACCTCTTATGATAATTATGTAAAACAAATCAAAGTTCTAAAAATTATAGTTAACTACAATGTGTGAAATTTTTGAATATTTTTAATATTTTCCTGTCCTCTGTTCCATATCTAAGAAATTAGTTGACATACTGAAAACATAAGTATTCCAAATGGATTAAGTTGGTATGACTTAGATATATATCAGTTTTCAAACAATTCTATTGAATTTAAATATATTAAACCTCAATTTTAAAATTTTATTCTAGCTTGAAAAAGACAAAAAATTAACAAAAAAAAAAACTTGATTTTCCAACTTCAATAAAAGCATTTAATAATGAAATTATTTTGTAAACTAATAAAATTAAAATTTCATTATTAGCTTATAGTTAGAATGGTGAGTGTAAATCTAAAAGTTCCCACAGAAAAAGTAGAACAAATTATTTTTTTTAGTCTGGGTAATTGAATAAAACTATTTACCGTTTTTTTAGAAATCTACAGAAACAAAGGATCCTTTTGAAATCTAGGATAAGAAATAAATTAGAATGGTAAAATTGTTAATAAAAAATAAGTGAAGATTTATTGAAATTATGAAGAAAGCAATTTTATCCTGTACATGGTTCAGGATATACTACATATCAACTTATTCAAATAACTTTAAACAATCCTATGTCTTTGTCTCTGCATTTGTCTGTACTTTCAGATTATTATATATCAAAATTCAGCCAATCATGCACGGGAGAGCTTTTTTAAGCCTGAGGTAACTAGCTGAATTTTCATGTTATAAAGTTATTTGAAAAATTAATTTAAAAGATAAATTTATTGTTTAAATTTATTTGAAAAATTATTTTATTTATTTAAAATTAGCAATATGTATTTTGTTTTATAAAATTTAATGTGGGATATTAATTTTCAATTATTATATCAGGTTGTTTCAAATCTGTCTTTGGCATATTTGCTATAATGTAATAAAACTGTTTTCATGGCTTAGTCATGCTTAAAAATATAATCAGTCTTATATAGGCAGCCTTATGATGTAGAAATATGATGATTACTCTTAGCCATTTAAAAAGGAGTATTATAAAGACGGAAATAATTTTTGGAGGAAAAAAGGATGTTTCCCTGAATTTTTTCATTATACATTAATTTAAATTTTGATTTAGCAAGCTGGTTTATTTAAATTTGACAGATAGGTTACTTATTTAAAGTCACTTTAGTAAATGATACACCTACATATCCAGGAACTATTTTTACTTTTGCTTTATCTCACATAATCACTAATTCTTATGGGTAATGATCTGAAATCTGGGCACGGCCACTTGGGGCATTGATGCTATACAAAATCAATCAAATGTAACATTACCAGGCTGCTGAACTTTTTTTTATAGAGCATTATTTTTTTTTTTGATTAAACAAATTTTTATTTCATTTATAACATGATTTCTTTTTTATTAAATAAGTTTTTACATTCATTTTCATTGTTTTTTTTTAACCTGACATTTTTCTTTATTCAACAAATTTTGGTAATTTAATTTTGTGTTTATTTTTCTGATTTTTAAAACTTTGGACTGTTTCACAGCGAAAAAACTTGTTTTAACGCCACCGAAAAAATATAATGGTACAATTATTTGGGACTTTTGACTTTGTTCTACCTTTTTTTTTAGGTCGACTAAATTGTTTTTCTGCTTATTAGTAAATCAAAAGTAACTTTTGTGTTGTTGGAGGTTCAAAAATTGTAACAAAAAGTCAATAACTTTTCTTTTTTTTAAACAACTTTTTACTTTTGTTTATATTTCGTTTGAATGTGTCTTTTTTTGGCTTCTACAATAAACAGCTTGGGGGGGGGGGGCTTTCATACTGTTATTATTAACAAAAAGTCAACAAAAATAGTCATTTATTTTAATCCCACTTGTTTTAACCCTGCTGAAAAAATATAATGCAATTATTTGGGAATTGTTTCAAATTTTTTCTACCTTTTTTTTTGGTTGACCAAATTGTTTTTCTTATTATTAAATCAAAAGTAACCTTTGTGTTTTTTGGGGGTAACAAATTGTTTTCAAACTCCCACACTCGGATAAATAATTGTAACAAAAAGTCAATAATTTCTTTCTTTTTCAACAACTTTTTCTCACTTTTTACTTTTATTTGTATTTCGTTGAAATTACCTTTTTTTCTTTTTTTTTTTGCCTTCTACAATAAACTGCTTTTTTGAGGGGCTTTCATACTTTGTTATTATTAACAAAAAGTCCACAAAAATAGTCATTTATTTTAACCCCGTTGAAAAAAGATAATCCAAATACTTGTCAATTTCTAATGAAATAAAAAAAAAGTACACAAACTTTGGACTTTTTGAATTTATTTATTTTATTGCTGTAATAAAAACAATCTGGTATTTGGGAGGACATTATGTGCCTGAAAAAAGGACACAGTCTCCCTCACTTTCTGTATTCGGAAATTCTGAAAAGTTGAAAAATTACACTTTCTCAAACCTTTTATTGGTCTCGTATATTTTCCACACTAAAATGTGACTTAGTGCTTGAGCTTTGTCAAAGCATATTCGAACATACCCTTTGCCACTTTTTTACATATTAACATTTTTTAGGGAAGGGTGGGGACCGTATGACAACTATTAGTAATTAACAATATTATTTAAATATAAATGACATTACTCTATTATGGAGATTTGAAAAGTTGTACCGACTTGAAATTAAAACACCCTCAAGTGATATGGTAATCAGCCTTGAATAGAACAAACATGCATAAATAGTTTCAAAGCACATTACTGGCTGTGATATTTTGGTGCAATGTCATGTAAAGCAGCCTGCTAATGGGTTAATACAATATAAATGTATTAGCTCATAAAGCCAGCTGCAGAAACGGCATTTTTATGTGTTTTGACACATAAACAATGCTATCACACGGCCATGCCCGGATTTCAGATGATTACCTTTTTATGATACACAAGCTATTAAAACAGCAGCAAACTCTCCATACAGAAATGCCACCCAGTGCAAGCCATAGTAATGTGTTCATTGGATGATGATAACAATGGTTATTAAAAAACCAAGGACACCAAAATATATTGATACTGAAGTGGGTTCAGATCTATACGACTTTACAAGTGAATGAGCTTGGATTGAAAACAACTGATTTTGTTTTAGATTTGTTAGTTTCTAAAATCTAGATTCGGTGCTCTCAGATTCAAGGCTCTTCACTGATGAAAGACATAAGCTAGAAACTAATCTGAGGATATTGGATGAGTAAGGACAAGATATTTTATATACAAACATTGCATCCACTGATTACTAAGGCTTGCACTGGATGGCACCACTGTATGGGATAGAGCAGATTATGGGTAAATTTAGAATGGGGAATGTAAATCCGGGCATAATTGCTGAGATATTCTTGACTTCGTTTAAGGAGAAGCCATAATACATCACATCACATTACTGTAAAAATAAAAATTATAGGTGAAAGAAAATATCTACACAATATATATTTTATTTTCCATGCTGCATATATAATCTAATATAGTCTTTGTAATTAGGGATAATTATAGTTTAACATAATAGCTTGTACAAATTATTTTTAAATTTATATTCCTTAGGTAATCATGTATTTACCTTGCTATGACGTCATGACAGTCAACATTGTTTCCATGTGCTGAATTTTATGTTTACAATGTGTCTCATTTTTTGACTGAAAATTAGAAAAGTCAGCATGTAGCGCTGGAATGGGCGGGGGGCCTTCAATGTTTTTGCCT
Source organism: Epiperipatus broadwayi (assembly GCA_028023455.1). NCBI lineage: Eukaryota > Metazoa > Onychophora > Udeonychophora > Euonychophora > Peripatidae > Epiperipatus > Epiperipatus broadwayi. Next base: position 15,333,140 of record JAQFVV010006208.1, on the reverse strand, counting down.
GTCCAGAGAACAGGCCAATACATGCTCAATTATAAAATTCAGTGCATAGAAACAATGTTGACCGTCATGATGTCATAGCAAGGTAAATATGTGACTACCATTCCATATTTGTCTATATTCTACTGATCTCATAAATTTATATTTAAGTTATTCACTGTTTGAGAGCATATAAAGCCATAGTAAAGGAGACTTTCCAGATTGCAAGGGTTTTGACTAAAATAATTCAAAATATGTTTAATACAAGTATTTTTATTCTTCAAAAATGAAAATACTTTAATTTGAAAAGTAATTAAAAAAAAAAAAAATTAGATCCATAAACCTTTATAATTTTTGAAATAAATTACTCTTAAGATAATGTTTGAAAATTGTATAATTTTTATCCGTAAGAGTTTTTTTTTAATAATTTATTAATATATAAAATTACTCCACTTGTTTAACTACACTCCTATACATAAAAGAGAACAACTTTCGTAAACTGAATTAAAAATGTTTATTTTTGGTTTCAGCTTTTCTTAAAGCAATTTTAATTTTGTTTTATTTTTTTATTCTATTTTTTTTAACACTTTTATATAAGTTTTTCAACTACTATTTTATTAATTTTATAAGCGATCTTAATCACAGTAGGTTAAAAGAGGTTTGTAAACAATTATCAAATAATCCTATAAGTAAAAAAAACCCCAACAATTTGCTTTCCCTTGTCGGCTTTCCAATTTTGTGCATGAATATTGAATATGGCCCCAGCACAGTTGGACTGTTAAATTGGGAGACAGAGATATCCAGAATGGTCTTTGCAAGGCTCGGCTGTCAGTCAAAGGTTTGTGTCTTGTGGTCTTGGACCTTGTTGCCTGTTGTGGTGGTTGGCATGATGCTGGATTTGTCCACCTATTCAGATGAAGCTTGAGTCTTCGCTTCAGGACCCTGGAGGTGGGATCATTGTGCTATGGATAACTTCTCGGCAGCTGGGCCATGTAGACCCATGTACAGATACACATTGGGCAGGATTATAGCAACCCTTTTGCGGACATGGTTTTGTCTGGAGTGTGTCCTTTGTTTAAACAAGATTATAATTGTTTTGACCTTTTTTTGTACATTAAATGCTTTATAATCACATCGGTTAAGTGGACCCAAAAAATGTATATATAATCTTTAGTAATAAAGGTTGCTTTGAAAGAAATTTATTTTATGAGGCAAATTTCTAAAATTTTATAATGTTTACAGATATATCTTTAATGAACAAAGAATTAACATTTTATATATTTATTTATTATTAAAATTTGAAATCATTAAAATATAGTTACTTGAATAATATTCTAGAATTTAATACCAAAGCCTGTGGAAGGTATAATACTAAAACAATTCTTGTTTTTAGAAGCTGCAATAATTTAAAATCACTCTGATTATCTGTAACTGTTTGCTATAGTATCTGCAAATTATTAATAAATTGTTATAGTCCTTTCCTCAGAAGTGGACTATTCCAGATTCCGACTTTTATCTGATCAGATTGGGTATTGTTTGCTGCTGGCCAATAAGCTGATATACAGCTAAACACATAGCCAATGATTAGTACAGGCCAATAAGCAGGGATGTTCATTGAATCCGAATGTTTTCAGTAAGGTCAGGGATCTGGCTATAAATATTCAGCCTTTTGTGAGAACAGGGGGAGAACTGTCTGACCTACAAAGATTACATGTTCTCCCATGGAAGCCCTGCTAACCTGAATAGCAGTAAGCATTCCCACTAATATGCTATTTGATTAGTACAGGCCAATAAGCAAGGATGCTCGCCCTGATCAGATAAAAATTGGAATCTGGAATAGTTCACTTCTGAGCGAAGGAAGGACTATAACATAAATAAAATCAAGTAACAATTAAATCTGATTTGAAGTTTAATAATGTTTTTTAAAAAGAAATATAGAAAGTAGCTGTATGTTTTATTTTAATGCGTTAAGGTAACAAAAAAATTTGGTACTGATTTAGAGGGCACTCATTATGATCATTTTGAATTCTAAGGATCATCCAAAGCCACTACTGACACATCCAAGTGACCTCGTATGGATTATTCGATGCCATTTATCACTTGGATATGTCAGTGGTGCTTTTGGGAGGTACTTAGAATTTAAAATGGCAATGAGAGCACTTAGACCTAAATCAGCACCCAAATTTCTTTATAGTCATTTCATTGTTTTTTTTAAATATAACATTTGTCAACATAGATTGTAGAAAGTATATTTACTATATATGATGACATTAAGACATAATATGCAAATTATTTCCACTGCTTTTTATAATTATTATTAATTTATTTTTCAGGAATAAACAAATTTCCAAAAACAATTATGACAAGAAGATTGTATTTCATAAAAACTTTTTTTATATATTAATCATACCTCAAATGAATAAAATTATTAAAACCTTAATTAATAGCATGTTTTTGTTTGTTTGTTTCATAATGCTGCCTACAAAAAAAAAAGTTTTAATCTTTAAATAATTTATTTATTTTATTGTAGAAAATAATTTATTTACATTATCCATTTGTAAAACAATAGAAAACAAAATTGTATTTTATGATTTGAAAATCAGTCACATGACATTAAAGATATAATAATAACTCGTAATAAAATTTAGATCTCATTCTAACTTTATTTTTCTATGCCCAAATTGTAAGGTTTTATACTAACTTCTAAATGCTTATATATTAAATTGTAATAATATAATCAAAAACTGCTGACAATATAGTGTTTATTTAAAAAGAAAGTATTTTGAATTTAAAAACAAAATTTTAAAATAATTATTATAAATATTAATTTAATAGAAAACACTGAATCATTTTAAGATATTACCAAGACCACCAATCTATCTAGCTACATAAATCTAAATTAATTCAAAACTCTATGTTGTATTTCAGCAAGTTTCCACGTGACAAACAAAAAACAGGTGAGGAAAAAAGATATATAATAAAATATACTTTTGCATAGTTTTATAGTGACATACTTTTTATATTTCTATTTCTGATATTCTTTAAACTGTTCGTTTCTTCTATATTGACAGGCCATTATTTGTTTGTTTTTTCTATTTATTTTTAATGAAAAAAACATTCATTATAGTCCAGTGTTGGTGGCTAACGGTTAGCATAGCTACCTTCCAAGCAGCTAACCCCCCCGGGTTTGCTACCTGGTCAATGCTTTGACATATATATATAACATTCATTATATTTTTATGCCTTAAAAAAATTTGTAAAAAATGTAAATTTAAAAAATAAAAGTAATCGGAAAATAAATTATTAACATTGCCCCAGGCAAAAAGTATTTTAATGAAAAAAATTATTCTCCACTAAATCTGTGTGTTTAAAGCAAATTATGATAGAGCATAAGTTATTTCTTAACGTTTAAAAATCAACTTTTAATTACAAAAAAAAAAGAGATAAGTTATTGATATTAGGTGTTTTTTTATTTGACAAGTATAGTCAAATTAAACTTGTTTATCAACAAAAGATTTTATGTATACTATTTTCTCAGTGGAAATCTGTTGTCTTTTCAATTATTTTCTCTTTAACACTGATAACTTATTAAAACAGGCAAAACTCACTATAAGTAATAACAGTTATAAGCAAGCATAAGAAATGGTGATCATATGATGTGTATTGGCTTTTACACTGATAACTTCTGATATCTAGATAATACAGTTAGAAATGAAATCTTAAGTAGTATTTATATGTAAGACTATTTCCATAAATCTAATATTAAATGTCTTTAGAAAAATTTAATTTTATTTAAATTTTCCAATTACTTTCAACTGTGAGTAACAGCACATGGGTTGGTATATGCCCAATGTTTTGAGTGGTATTCTCTTCAGGTATTTTTGGCCTGACTGGTGACAGTAACAGCATGGGGATCAAACCTGAACTGCTTGACCAGTGACAGTAGAATTAAACCAAAACTTTGGACTCTTGGATATTGAATTTTAAGGCAACTCTCTAACCAACTGATATTATCACTGTCCAGGCCAACAACAGCTGAAAGAAGAGAGGATAATAAATTTTTATAAAGACATTCAAGGTTTAATATTAATTTTGGAAAATAGTCCAACATATAAATAGAATTAAAATGTCATTCTCACAACCTTTCCGCAAACACAAAATCTTAAGTAGTTTCTAGTCCTTACAACACTCAAAGCTTTGTCAAGTTTTTATGTGCCAACAAGATTGCTGCACCAATGAGATAATGCAAGAAAATAAATTAGGAAGTTAATTTTATAAGAGTTGGAGGGTTGAGAAGATTGAAGTCTGTCCATTATAGTTTGAAGATTTGCTATCTTAATTTAAACTGAGCAATGATTATATGTGTGTGTGGGAGATGATCTGGACCAATGGATGAGTACTAATTCAGCATAAAATATATATATTGAAGGTCATTTATCTTTGTCACATGTATGTGGTCATGTGTATTAGTTGTATAAGATGGATAGTTGGGAGTTTGAAGATCTGAATTCAAATCCCTTCTAAATACAAAAATTCAATATAGTTTTGTATTTAAATACTATATAATAGTTTGTAATTATATATATTGTGATGATCACACAGACTGCGATCCCACATGTGTACATTTAATATATAGTATAATATTAAATGTGAGTTTCATGTAAACTAAGTTATAGAAAGTGGATAATAAAGTCAGGAAAATAAAATAAATTTATTTTAAGTTAAGTTTTAATTAAAAAAGCAAGATGGTAGTGAGGAATGCAAGTAATTAAAAAAATCAATTATGGTAATTAAAGAAAGTGAATGAAGGTAAGCAACCAAGATCCTTATCTTTCACCTTCCAATGTTAACTTTTTTAAATTTAAAATTAGTAAAGTTTAAGGAATAGTAAAATAAGATCATCGAAGTTGATGATTAAATCTTAAAGGGAAAAGTAAATCAAAAGGGTTAATGATTGTAGAATTAGCAATCATAAAATTTCCGTCGCAATTATAAATAAAAATAAATAGATTTATAAAAAAAAAAAAAAGATAAAGATCATCTCTTCAAAATACACATGTGAATGCATGAAATATATATGTATAGGTGTGTAAAGTAAAGAGTGTGTAAATAAGAAAATTATTTATTTAAAAAAGAAATGGAAGTAAATAAAATAAATAAAAAACAAGAAGAAAATTTTATATATTTAATGAAGGTAAAATAAATGTGTGAAATGTAATTAATGACATTCCAAAAACAATCAAGAAGATAAGTAAAGGATTGTGGGACAATTAAGAAGAAAATTGTAAAAGAAGTAGCCATGTTTTTAGTTGTTCAGGAGTCTGCTGAGCTAACAGACAGAGTAGTTCGAGAGCTGTGAACAAAAATGTACCAAGTTGAGACATCGAGAATGCAGGGCTAAGGAAGCCACGATGGATGCCAGTTAATCCATCCTCGCCTTGGGTGTAAATTCATCTTCCCCATGAAGTAGTAGTAGAGATAGTGCCTGCCTGATGGTTCACCTTCCCTGTCATGGAAGCCTCAAGAATACGACCTAAGTAAACTGCAAGAAAGAATCCAGCCAGATCCCAAGAATTCCATCTCTACAAAAGAAGTGGAGTAATCCATAGGGTGGATAATAATTCCCTCGTCAATGTCCAGAAAACCTAGGTAAATTAACTTTAATATAAAACGCGTGCCCACACTTTCATAAATGGCCACATTAATTAAAAAATGCAATTGCAAAATGTGAATCTGAATGAACCAAATATTTTTCTGTATCAAAGAATATGTAAGAAAAGACTATAAATTATAAAATATCTACATATAAATGTTTAGTATCAAAGAATTATCATTATTAGTGTGAATAATTAAATTAAATATAATTTGTGTTATTTTAAATGATTGCTTGTTTTATGTTGAAGTATTATATTTTAATGTTTATGAATGTATTATATTAAACAATATTTATTGATGAATAGCTCTTTACGTCTCGTCTTTCCTTCTTCACCATACTAATTATAATGATATACCCATAGGGTTATAAAATACTAAGTAGATATTTATTCTAGTAAAAGTACACGTGTCGATATAGTACAATAATATTAATCTCGCAAATTTTATAAATATTTTCAAGCGCTGGATTATTTTAAATAAATCATTCTTATGAATGAATATCCAGCAGCCGAAGAAGCTTCTGATCGGGAAAGATAATACTGAAATATTCCATTGGTAATCTCAATATTCGATCAGGAATATAGACTTAATTAATGAGTCTATATTTGCTTCTTTGCTTGACGTGACAGTCGTCTCGATCGTAAAATGTAAATTAAACATTTTACAAACGGTCGAAAAGGTAATTCTGTTACATTTTGGGGATTTTTTTTTTTCATCAATAAATATTGATTATTTAATACATTCATAAACATTAACATATAATACTTCAACATAAAATAAGCAATTATTAAAAATAACACAAATGATATTTAAGTTAATTAACTCCTTTGTTCGACATATATCCACTGGTGCTGGGCAATGGACTATTATCCCTATGTCTACTAAAATCTGTGTCCTTTCGGATAGTTCCCATCTGAATATCTCTCCCTCAGTCTGGACCCTTTATTTCTATTGTAAAATCTATCCTTGCTTTCCCAGTAGCTTTGTTGATGGTTAGATTGCCCCTCATCTATCACCGGATCTTTAATCGGTTTCTTGAATTCTCTATCGTCAAACTTATTGTTAGGCCTTGTGCTGTCAAATGCATTAAGCAGTTTGGCTACTTGTTCGACCGTTTGTCTCTCAGTGCTAATAAGTATCTGCTCCACATTGTGCGGAAAATTATGTCTGACGATTCTAATAATTTGTTTCTCTGACAGAGAGTTGGCTGTCAGTGCACATAGTTTTGCCACCTGTCGACGAAAGAATGGAGAGAATGGCTCTCCTGGTCTCCATTTATTTTGTGAGATCTCATGCCACAGATTTTCTTGGAGTTCTTTGCTCCAGTAGCTGGCGAGCAAAGCTGCCTTATATCCAATAAATGTTGTTGGTTTTATGAACGAGTCCCACCATGCTTGTGAAGCACTCTGCAAATGGCTGCATGCAATGGTCACCATGGCTTCTTCATCTAGTTTATTTAACATAAAATACCTTTCCAAACTATTAAGGTGCTCCATGGGACTCTCCCCTAGATGACCATAGAAAACCCGTATTTTCAAAAATTGATTTACTGTAGCCAAGTTGTTACTGATAAGAGTACAGTTACCTGTTGGCACGCATCCGTTAGTGCTTTTCTGCTTTTCATTATTAATTATTTCTCTCATCTTTAGATTTTCTAATTCACTCTCAGTTTCCTCTACTTTGGACTCTATTTTCTCTATTGCTACTGCTAGATGATTTACGTCCAATCATAGATCCTCTATAACTTTTTCGTTCTCATCATTAATCACTTCAATTTTCTTCCCTTGCTCTAATTTAAAATCCTCTATTTCCTGGCATACCACTTCTAGTTTATCTTCTACATTGGCTACCTTTTCATTTACTTCAATTCCAACCTCCTGTGCTCCATTATCCCACTCCCCCATAATTCGTTGCTCGCATTTCTCAAGTAAGTCAGCTTGGCTATCCAATCTTTTATTTGTGGCCGCCAATTGACAAGTGGCTTGCCTAAAATTATCATTTAACTCTTCAAATTTCTGATGGAAGCTTTTAGTTATTTGTTCACGGAACTCTTCCACCATTTCCTTGTTCCTTCATCCCTTTCTTTGGAAAATTGTTGCTGATTTTTTGACATCTCTTTTAACACACTCATCACATCATGGTATTCTACATTATATCATTTTTTATATTCGTTACTATTTTCCATTTCCCTATCATTACTAAAATCTTCGGTGTGTTCAGTTTGTTTTTCACTACTAATACTCCCCTCTCCGTCACCTTGGACCTCCATCTTTGTTTTTGCTCTCGTGTGCATTAATTTACTTTTAAGTTTATGAATTAATCCTTAATTATATTTCTACTATACTGATTCTCTTTTGTTCCTGACCCTTTTATTTCTATTTGCTAATTTAAATTTTTCTTCTTTTATGATTGGCGTTTGGTATGCCAGTTAATCCCAACCACACCTGCTCAGATTCTTCGCCTGTCTGCCTTAGATTCATTTCCTATCCCTGATATGTCTATTTTCCCAACTATTATCCTCGACTCTACTATGTATATATTTATCGATAAATTTATTTTACTACAACGCCTTACAATAACTCATGTATATAATTTCTTTGTTTTGACTAAGATATTCTATTTCACTACGACTGTTTGAAATGAGACATGTATATAATTTATTTAGATTTCACTGATACACTTTATTTTATTATATTTATGACATCGATAATTTTTTTTCAAAATCCCCAATTTATATTCGATTTCAATATACTGTATTTCCCTTTTTATTTAATCGCAATTACGTAAGATAACATACATATTCGGTCGTGATATAAGACACGCCTATAATTTATTTTGATTTCACTGATACACTTTATTTTACTATATTTATGACATCGATATTTTTTTTTTCAACATCTATTCCCAATTTATATTATATTTCAATATATTTCTTTTTTATTTGATCGCAATTACGTAAAGATAACATATATATTCGGTCGTGATATAAGACACGCATATAATTTCTAAATACTTTTTATTTCTTTTCCTTCTATAACAGTAAATATAAAAAACTTTCCATAGATTTTCACACATGTGACTTTGAATCATATATAGCGAACTATAAAGCAAAGAAAAAAACTCTCCCTCTCGTCCTCGCTTCTCACCAAGTTAATTTTTTTTTTGGAATTACTTTGTATATGAATAATTTTTTTTCAACAAAGTTCTATCCTACACATGACTAATAATTGTACAGCAAATGGATCCTGGACTGGCCCCCAAAATGTAACAGAATTACCTTTTCGACCGTTTGTAAAATGTTTAATTTACATTTTACGATCGAGACGACTGTCACGTCAAGCAAAGAAGCAAATATAGACTCATTAATTAAGTCTATATTCCTGATCGAATATTGAGATTACCAATGGAATATTTCAGTATTATCTTTTCCGATCAGACGCTTCTTCGGCTGCTGGATATTCATTCATAAGAATGATTTATTTAAAATAATCCAGCGCTTGAAATATTTATAATTTTTGCGAGATTTAATATTACTGCACTATATTGACACGTGTACTTTTACTAGAATAAATGTCTACTTAGTATTTTATAACCCTATGGGTATATCATTATAATTAGTATGGTGAAGAAGGAAAGACGAGCCGTAAAGAGCTATTCATCAATAAATATTGTTTAATATAATACATTCATAAACATTAAAATATAATACTTCAACATAAAACAAGCAATCATTTAAAAAAACACAAATTATATTTAATTTATTCACACTAATAATGATAATTCTTTGATACTAAACATTTATATGTAGATATTTTATAATTTATAGTCTTTTCTTACATATTCTTTGATACAGAAAAATATTATTTGGTTCATTCAGATTCACTTTTGCAATTGCATTTTTTAATTAATGTGGCCATTTATGAAAGTGTGTGCACGCGTGTTATATTAAAGTTAATTTACCTAGGTTTTCTGGACGTTGACAAGGGAATTATTATCCATCCTGTGGATTACTCCACTTCTTTTGTAGAGATGGAATTCTTGGGATCCGGCTGGATTCTTTCTTGCAGCTTAGTTAGGTCGTATTCTTGAGGCTTCCAGGACAGGGAAGGTGAACCATCAGGCAGGCACTATCTCTACTACTACTTCATGGGGAAGATGACTTTACACCCAAGGTGAACGTGGATTAACTGGCATCCATTGTGGCTTCCTTAGCCCTGCATTCTCGATGTCTCAACTTGGTACATTTTTGTTCACAGCTCTCGAACTACTCTGTCTGTTAGCTCAGCAAACTCCTGAACAACTAAAAACATGGCTACTTCTTTTACAATTTTCTTCTTAATTGTCCCACAATCCTTTACTTATCTTCTTGATTGTTTTTGGAATGTCATTAATTACATTTCACACATTTATTTTACCTTCATTAAATATATAAAATTTTCTTCTTGTTTTTTATTTCTTTTTTTATTTCATTTACTTCCATTTCTTTTTTAATAAATAATTTTCTTATTTACACACTCTTTATTTTACACATATATATATATTTCATGCATTCACATGTCTTTATCTTTTTTTTTCATAAATCTATTTATTTTTATTTATAATTGCGACGGAAATTTTATGATTGCTAATTCTACAATCATTAACCCTTTTGATTTACTTTTCCCTTTAAGATTTAATCATCAACTTCGATGATGTTATTTTACTATTCCTTAAACTTTACTAATTTTAAATTTAAAAAAGTTAACATTGGAAGGTGAAAGATAAGGATCTTGGTTGCTTACCTTCATTCACTTTCTTTAATTACCATAATTGATTTTTTTAATTACTTGCATTCCTCACTACCATCTTGCTTTTTTAATTAAAACTTAACTTAAAATAAATTTATTTTATTTTCCTGACTTTATTATCAACTTTCTATAACTTAGTTTACATGAAACTCACATTTAATATTATACTATATATTAAATGTACACATGTGGGATCGCAGTGTGTGTGATCATCACAATATGTTAACTTTTCTTAGACAAATTGTAATTCAATTAACGTAAGCACTAGAAATGCTTAGATAACTACAGCTGGTCTCACTACATTTTCAAATAGAAATTTAACTTATGTAAATTAGAATCAGACCGCAAATCTAATATTGAAAAATATGTTAATGAGTTATGCCTCATTGGATTCAAACATAGGACCCTCACTAACATTCTCAACAAATTTTATAACAAGATCAGAATTAGATCTATAACACCTGACAACAAGCCCTGGATGTCATTCCCTTATATTTTTAAAATCCCCAAACATATAAATAAAATATGCTCAGACTCACATAGAATCAGCCTCTGCACTCCACCATGGGTCCAATAAGTTTATCAATAATTTCAAAGACACATTTCCTACTGGACACACACCCCATCTCAACCAGTTACAAAATTACATGCATTCAAACTGGTTGCAATGTGGTCTACATTGGAGAATCATGCACCAGCTTACAAGATTGTCCCAACATCAATAACTTTAAAGAAGAGCTAAAATGAATCCAGACCAAAAATCCATATTTCTGGAGCATGAAAACAAACTCAGCCATTCATTTGAACCTACATCAGCCAGAATCGTGTTCATCAAAAAAAATTAATTTGAGCTCAAAATTAAGGAAGCATAGTATATCGCTAATAATCCTAACTTGATAAACAAAAAAAATTGTGCTTCCCCCTCTTGAAGAAATGTGCAATTTAACCCATTTGTGCAAATTTACATCAAATTTATACTGTTCACCCTCCTGTCTATCAATCATTGCTAGGAATATGATATCGGTTTTATATATCGGAAATGGCTTAGCCTAACAAACATTGAAACTCAAGCTTTTCTTATCTAAGCATTCCTAGTGCTTATGGGTGGCCTACTAACCAACCCACAACAGTCAGCATTATGAGTTTATCAATTTTTTTTTCTAAGTTTAAAATCAAAAAGCCTAATAGTTTTTCTTTTTGAGATGCTAAATAGTCTTAACTAAAATATTACTTGGATTTTCTTGAAGATAAGTAGGGTACATGGATACTGCAAAAAAAAATAAAGTCCTAATAATTTTTATTTATTAACACATTTTTCTTTTCTTCATGTTCATTTTACGTGTTTGCAAAAAATCATATAATACCTGTTTTTCTTAAAAATTGCCAACATGAGCTTAATACTTTACAGTATTTTCAATATTGAATTCATTGCAAAATTATACTGACACAAGCAAATTTTCTTTCTTATAGGCTACAACTTGCCAATTTTAATGATTGATATTTTTATAGGGTATTTTGAGCTTAGACTTGTACATATGTGTAGAGATGATAATCTGGACCAACTGATAAGTGCTGGTTTAGCACAAAATATAGATATTGGTGATTATTTCTCTTTTAGATATATATGTGGTCAAGTGTATCAGTAGTATGAGATAGTGTGGAGAGTTGATGGTTGTGTATAAGTCTAAGCTCAAAATACTCTATATATTACATGGTTTGTATAGGTATATATATAGCCTGCGTGTTAGATATATATTTTTTGTGATTTTAATTTATTATCCCAAATAATAAACATACTAAGCTATAATTTTATTTTGTCTATTATCAAAAATCAATGAATGCTCGACTTTAGTACCATCAAATATGTATTTTTAAATATCTCTAGCTTCTTTATTTCATTTGCTATCTTTTGTTTTAGAATATGGATATTTTTACATTAAGTATTTAGAATTATTTTACAATTAAAATATCGAAGAACTAACTATATAAATAACTACAAATGCATTAGATTTTTTAAAATCACGTGATTGGTATTATGATTCTTGGAGCATATACTTTGACATGTGTGTGATCAAGTGTGTCAGCAGTATGAGATAGCATAAATAGTTGAGGGTCATGTGAAAGGCTGAGTTCAAACCCCCTATATATTACATATTGGAGTGCAGGTATGAAAAAGCCTGTATTGTAGAAAAAATTCATATAATAAAATACTTATGTTGTAGTCGAACAAAAAGTAATTAAATGACAAGTATTACGATTATAAATTTTTGCCAATTCTCAAAATATTAATTAACTCTTTTCATAAAACTATATAATTCTTAAGCACTCGTTGATTTCGAGTTCTGGTGAAAATATATATAAACATAAACTAATTAAATGCACTGAGCCAGCTTTCGAGAAATAATTCAAGACAAATGAAGTCATTAAATAAAAAATAAATAACTATGGTTAATTTAAAAGACTGAAGTGGAGTTGGGCTGGACATATTGTTAGAAGAGATGATAATAGATAGACAATTGAAATTGTAAACTGGATTATAAGAGATTGTAAAAGACCCAGAAAGAGACCACATGTGAGATGGATGAAATAAGAGATTTGCAGGGTGATGTGGACAAGAGAAGCTAAAGATCAGAGAAGATGGATTGAACTTGAGAGACCTTCATCCTGCAGTGGATTGATAATGGTTGATGATGATGAATTGCCCAGAGATCATATGATCTAGGAGCATCCAAATTAAGTATGACAGTCACTATTCAGTTGACCAAATAGATTATTTTTGTCAGAAGGTTTGTGATGATGGCATTTAATAGTAATTATATACATTAGTATGTAACACAATGTTTTGAGTGATATTATTTCCTCTTCTTTAGATGTTGATGGACTGACTAATGACAGTACTAGCATGGGGATCGAATCTGGATTTTTAGATTCCTGAATATTTGAATTGATCATGCTTCACTCAACTGAGCAATTCTGCCCAAGATAACAGTCAGCAGAAATTTTATATATTAATATGTGAGGACCCTGCTGATTTCTCCAGTTTTTCTTAAGAGCAAAGTTAATCAGTGTCTTCCAGACATTATGTATTATCACACTAAGTTGTCTAATGGCCATAGTAATGTGAGCAGCTTCTTTGAATTTTCTTTTTTTAATTCTATTATTTCAATTTTAGTTTTCATGCTGAACTTTACAAACTCATTTAATTATTCTTCCTGTCTTCAATTTATAATTAATTTACCTCTACTACTATTTCTTCTATATTCTTCTGTATCTTAATTATTTCACCTTCATTTCATTTTTACTCTGTTCATTTTGCATTCACATTTCAAGTATTTGAATTTCCACTTTTTCGTGTCCTTTTTGTTTTCTTGGCATATTTTCTGTTATTTGACTAATTTTTTTTTCCAGTTTTTGGTATAACTTCTAATATAACTTGTTTAGTTTTCTACCTTTATAACTTTATTCATTTCTTTAAGGCTGCCATTATCATTATTGATTTCTCTTCTCACATACTGATTCTCTTTTTTGTTTTATTTTAACATTTTCTCCATGTTTTCTTTACTTTTTTTAACATTTTATGTTTTCATTATTCTAAGATTTTATCCATTATGTATGGATTTTCTTCCTTGTCTTCTTTTAATATTTTCTCCATGTTTTCTTTTAACATTTTCTCCATTATGTATCAACTCCCTTCTTTGTTTTTTTTAACATTTTCTTTGTTTTCCTTTTTTTTAACAATTTCTCTGATTCCTTGGAATTTTTCCATCCATCTTATAATTATATCCATATTAATATTTTACTTGATACATCATTTACGATATCTATCTTTTGCTTTTTTCTGCCATTGATAGGTGGGTGAAAAGTTTTTATTTCATTTCTTACTTCCTTTTCCATCACTGTTGCTTTTGTTTTTATTTTAATTCTAGATCTTATCTCAAATATCTTTACTTATTTTTCAATATATTTTTCATCATTACTAAAAATATTATTTTAATATTATATTTTTATATATTATTTTTATTGAATAATACACTAGCCTTGCTCTCTCAATTCATCTCTCTAAGATCAAGCAATATGCCCATGTTTATTTTTTCTTTAGTAACCTTATTCATTCTCATTCATTTTTTCAATTTTTTTAGCTTACTCACTAAATATTTTTATTATTATTTGACTATTAAAATATCCTGCTTTATTTCCCTTATTAATTAATTAATCCCCCTTTTATATACATATTTAATGTTGTTCTTAAATCTCACTTCAAACTATGTTTATTTTGTTTGTATTCTTTTGATTACATATATACTATTGTTATACTCTATCTATTAATAACTTTTATATCCTATATATTCAAGTCACGCATGTGCCATTTATACCAGAAATATATGGTTCTTTTACTAATGGTTCGTCTGTATACATACCCACAGGTGAATACATTCAATTTACAAATAGATCAGCTACTGATCTATCTGTTTAACAATGTCTAATTGAATCCTAAGTTTTCCTAATCAAGTATCATTAGAATTATAACTTTTATATTTCTTACTGCATTTCCAAATCCATATAATATTAATATCATTTTATTCTTTATTACTTTTACAATGCTTTTTACAACCCACTATTGATGGTTTTTATTACCCCAGAAATCTTCTTCAGAACTATAACAAAAACAATATAAATACACGAATACAAATATACATTCTAACATATAATTTTACATTTCATATACATATACATATTCTATCTTATAATCATTAGTTATATATCCATATATATTTTTATATGCCTCTCTATATAATTATTACCTTTTTATATTATATATTTATCAATCAATACTTCCTATAATCATATATATATATTATTATTTTATTTTTATTTTATTCTTATTAATTTTTTTAATATTTAACTCTAACATTATACATTCACATTTTTATATTTTACATTCTTATTATTCAAAATATTAACATTCAGTATGTATAATTTAATTTAACCTATAATTAATACATTGTGCATGCTTAAACCTGCATTTATATATGTAATATATGCGGGATTCGAAGTCAGACTTTGAGTCCCATCTCATATTGCTGATCCACCTGATCACACACAAGTTGAAAAGATAAATAATCACCAATATATGTATTTCATGCTAAAACAGCAATCATCAGTTGGTCTAGATTACTATCTTCACACATATATATAATTAGTGCTCAGCTTTATATTAAGATAGCCAAACTTCATACTGTAATGGACAGGCTTCAAACTATTTCAACTCACAACTCTTCAGCCTTCCATTTCATTGAAAATCTGATGATGGAACGTTCAAAGCCCTTGTTAGTGCCAAGGTTGTCATCCTACCCATGTTGACATATTAGCCATTCTGACCCCCCATGTACAGGAGATTAATCCATTTATACATACATATGTGAGGGGTGGACAGACCTTTTACACCCTATATTATTTTTAACATATTTTTTTTTAGAAATTTAGATGTTTGTTTTGTAGTTAGATATATGCAGGGTTTAACCTCTTGATGCAATATTATTCATCCATCACACATTTAAAATAATCATTTTAAAACAAAATATAAATAAAAATTATTTAATATAGCAATTCCATCCAATTGTCATTATTTATATTACACGAGAATAAATATAATTAGTAAAATACATATATGTACATAAAAATGAATAAATTTATTACAAATAATCTAAAATAATATTTTAATTATAAATCTAAATTTTTGAATAATTTAACAATGCCCCCCCCCCCATTGTGTTGGTCCTTTAACCAGCACATTTGTGGAGGGACAGGGGACGTGAGCATTGTTAGATTATTGGAAAATTTAGAGTTAAAATTAAAATATTTTGGTAAATTGGTTATATATATATTTTTTTTTTAAAAAAAAAGAATGTAATAAATTTATTCATTTTTATGTACATATATGTATTTACTAATATATTTTTATGTTGCGCTCTAAATGCACATCAGTGAATGCAATATAAATAATAATGTCCATTGAGTGAAGATGCTGTAGAATAGTTGGTGATCTTAAGTAATCAGAGAAATTTCTTGGACAAATAGGAGAAAAAATTAAGAAATGAAGCAAAGAAAAGAAAGGGATTGATAAAGAAATTAACAGTGTTCTCGTATAATAAATATGATGTAGCTACAAATGTATGGAAGGGAGTGGCAGTAACAGAGTTAACATATGGTAATGATGCATTGTGTTAGTAAAGGGGTATTAGATTACTTAGAAAAAGTACAAAGAGAAGTCGGAAGACATGCATTAGATGCAGAAGTGTGGATAGCAAAGGAGGCTATTCAAGGAGAAATGGGATGGTCAAGTTTTTATATGCAAAAAGCAAAATGAAAATGTTCTGTAGATTGCAGTTTATGGATAATATAAGAGTAGCCAGAATAGTATTCAATTGGGTTATGAATTAGGGCAGGCATCAAGATGGGTGCAAAAGGTAATGTGATATGCAGAAGATTTAGATAAAGAATACAAAAGGTGGAATGATTGTGTTAGGAGAATTGTTGAGTGTTATAGTGTTAAGGAATGGGATAGAAGAATAGATGCATTAATAAAGAATAGGGAGTTGGAGAGATGTAGAGCTAGTATGAAGAGCAAAAAGAGTTTAAATATTTATAGAAGTAAACAAAATATTGAGTGTGAGTTAATTTATGATAATAGCAAGGAAAGTAATTTACTGTTTAAGGTTCGAACAGGATCTTTAGTGACAAGGGAATATACACATAAATGGAAAAATATGGGTGATTTAGTCTGCAAGTTGTGTAGGAAGGCATAGAAAATATTAGGCATCTGTTCATTGAATGTAAATGTCTGAAAGCAGAAAGGGTACAAATAATGAAGTTGTGGAAGAATAAATATGAACAAAGTGATTATACAGAAAGTGGCTTATTGGTTTTTATGCTGGGTTTGGAAAAAGATAAGGGAGTTTTAGATGTAAAGGCCATAGAGTTGACAGATTATGTTGTGGAAATGGGATGGAGCAGGATAGAGAAGAATATGGAAAACTTAGGCTGGGGAATGGAAAGGGAAGTCAAAGTGGCTAACAGGTTTCTCTGGGCATAGTTGCTGAGAGATTCCTGACTCCATATAAGAAGTCACAGTGCATTACATCACATGTTATTTTGTGTAAAAAAATCATCTTGATAAGATTTCAATAAGGAATAAATTCTGCTGAGAGATTCCTGACTCCATATAAGAAGTCACAGTGCATTACATCACATGTTATTTTGTGTAAAAAAATCATCTTGATAAGATTGCAATAAGGAATAAAATCTGGATTGACGTATTAAATAAATTTTTTATTTATATTTAGTTGCCTGTTTTAATTTGTTTTAAACTGATTATTTTAAATTTTATATAAGAAAGACAACATTATGGACAATTTTTTTTTTAATTTTGAAATTTGTTCATTTAAAGTATATATCACACAGGTTGGAGATAACTATATTATATCATGTAATCTAACATCTAATCTCACAGTAAAGAAAATATATGCAATAATGGACTAATATACATGTAACTAATCAAAGTTGAGATTTATGGTAAAGTCATCAATTTCAAGATACCATATTATAAATTATTTCCCAATATAAAAGTTTTCACATCAACCTCTCTTTCATTGTATATGTATTTCAAAAACAATCATCTATTAAACTAGAGATTAAAATTTCTACATAAGGAATATATATATATCACATGGTAGCAGCCCAAGCTTACCTAAACTATGAATTCTCAAACTATTGTCAAGACAATCTCTATAAATCAAAAACAAAGTCACTTTACTCCGGTCTAAAATCTCAATATAAACAAATAGGGCTGGCACGGGAACTTTAACAGATTAAAATATCTATATTCTAGAAGTTTAAATAAACCCCATTAAACAGGCAAATATAATCTATTTATATAAAAATATATGTTATATATATTATGTGTTATGATGTGATTATAAATTATTGCCATTATATATGATGGCACATGTAATATCACATTAAAATAAGTTAAGAGTAACATATATAAATATAGGGGATTTGAACTCAGACTTTCAAGTACCTTACAACTATTCACACTATCTCATATCACTGATACACATGATCACACATGTAGAAAAGATCAATAATCATCAATATACATATTTCGTGCTGAACCAGCATTTATCAGTTGATCCAGATTATCATCTCTCACACACATATATAATCAGTGCTCAGTTTACTGATCTTTTTTACATGTGTGTGGTCATGTGTATCAGTAATATGAGATAGTATGGATAGTTGTAAGGTACTTGAAAGTCTGAGTTCAAATCCCCTATATTTACAATTAGGCTCCAGGTATATATGAAGAGTGGATAACATATCTACATTTGATTGCAAATGTGATTGAATTGGGTTGGAATTATATTTAAGTATAAAATTAGATTTTAATTCTGGTGTGGAAATCCAGGTATTTTAATTCTCTACTTTGCATATTGGTAGAAGACGCATAGTATAAGATTTGCTTTAAAGTCTAGTTTAGTATCTTTTATTTTTGAAATTCTTTGATAGATCAATGAAAGGTTAAAGGTTGTAAACTTAGTTTGCTCAATAATTCCTGTGATCATTTTATTAGAGAATAAGTTCTAACATTAAATTCAGAGAATATATAAAATAAATGCTTTTATTCTTTGCTGTATAACATTACTACAGCAATATTATTAAAGGATCAATTTTTTAATACTTTAATACAAGTTTAAACCTTAAAACATCACATGATCATTATCGTCCATGCTTGCTCATAACTGTTGTTAAAATAGGCAAAACTCTCTTCATACAGTAGTGCCACTCTCAAAGCAAGACAGAGTAATCAATGGATGCCAGAAGGCTTGTGCATAAAATCCCTATCTAGTGCCTACTCATCCAATATGGGTCTGAACTGAGTTCAGACCCATATGACTATATGAGCTATTGAGCTTACATTGAAAATATCTGTGTGGTTTCAATTTTATTCTCATGATTTAGTAGTTATGTAGAGATAAAAGGTGGGTGCTGGAGGGTTGCATTCGATCCTAAGATCTAGGTGCAGTGCTCTCAGATCCAAGGCTCCTCACTGATGAAGGCCGCAAGCCAGAAACTAGTCTGGGGGATATTGGATGAGTAGACACTAGATAGGGATTTTATGCACAACCCTTCTGGCATCCACTGATTACTCTGGTTAGCACAAGGTGGCACTACTATATGGAGAGTTTTTTGCCTGTTAAATACAAATAGTTGATATTGGACAAAAATTGTTGGAAACAATGGTATTGGTGCTGCAATCTCAAGGTGATATAGATTGGCTATCAGAAGGACTAACAATTGCAAATTATTGGAAAGATCATAGATTAATATGTCCCAGAATTTAACTGATATTGCATTAACTCAATAAATATTCTATTCATATTTCAAACCCAAAAAATTGTGTTAGGTTTTTAGAAGAATCTACTATTCATAGGATACTTACAAAATTGTCATGTTGGTCTTGTATGGAATTCTTTTAAAAAATCTGTCATGAATACAAGTTAATATATTCATGGATTCATAAAAATAAAGCATCATGGTTAATTATCTGACATCTTATTATTAGTGATTTGATTAAAAGGAAACATGGCAGAATATTAAATAGCACGTGGAGCTTCATGATAAATATAAAGGTTTAAAAGCACAACATGACAGTAATGGAACCAGGTCTGGAAAATCCAGAAAGTGACAAAGACATCTACCCGTGTATGCCAATGACTACATTCGCCAGGATAATTTTAGCCAAGGGTAGAAAGGGTTATGATTCAATTTACTTTCAAATAATTGACTTATCTAAAATACAATCTTATCTTGTTCATAATCAGAACTCATCACTCAGAGCAATGGATATATGGACAAATAAAATGTAACCAATGAAAGAAACATGCCAATAAGTGAAGGTGCTCAGGGAATCCAATGACTCCCATTAGGAAAGGGGACATGGCTAGAAATTGGCAGTCTATTTGGAGGTAAGATCAGGCAATAGCAGATATTAAACTGATTATTTGATTGCAAATATGGTGAGGCATGTCCACAGTCAAATCAGAAGTTGCTAAATACTTAATCTGGCATGAGGTAAGTTTCTATGATAAAGATAGAAATGTCATTGTATCTAAACATGAGGCAAGTTACCACAATACTGTTGGAAGCTTGGGCATATTTAGAGAGTAAAGTTCCTTACTTTAATAGTTGTCAGCAGTTAGACATTACACCTAGCCATATAAAGATAAGTATGCTGATGTCTGAACTATGCTTACTATTTCAAAACACACATTACAGAATGTCCTTAATGTTTGAATGAATGTAAGCCAATTTAAATATCTTGGCAACATTTGAAGTTGAGAAGTTGATTTAGATATTAATGCACAGACAGACTTCAATATGCTGTAAAAGATAGAATATTTTAACACAGTAAAATAACTATCACAATAAAATTTTGTGTATAGCTTAAACATAATATTGATTATTGTCATAATATAAAGGCATTAGAAAAATTTCAATTAAAAATCCTCAAAAATTTTAAAATATAATGACAAGATTATAAGATACAGTAATGTGATATGATGTGATGCACTGTGACTTCTCCTTGAACAGTATGTGATGTGATGTACTGTGACTTATCCTTAAATAGAGTCAGGAATCTCTCAGCAACTATGCCCAGAGAAACCTGTT
The DNA here is from genome assembly GCA_028023455.1 of Epiperipatus broadwayi. NCBI lineage: Eukaryota > Metazoa > Onychophora > Udeonychophora > Euonychophora > Peripatidae > Epiperipatus > Epiperipatus broadwayi. The sequence goes on along the minus strand of JAQFVV010006208.1, from coordinate 15,311,991 downwards.
AGCCACTTTATCTTTCATTCCCCACTATTTTTCCATACTCTGCTTCATCCCATTTCCACAACAATCTTTGTCAACTCTATAGCCTTTATATCTAAATTCCTCTTTTCCCAAACTCAGCATAAAAACCAATAATCCACTTTCTGTACAATCACTTTTTTCATATTTAATCTTTCATAACTTCATTATTTGTACCCTTTCTGTTTTTAAGCATTTACATTTAATTAATAAATGCAAATTCAATTAGCAAACTCTCCAAACAGTAGTGCCACCAAGTGCAAGCCTTAGTAATTAATGGATGCAAGAAGGTTTGTGCATAAAATCCCTATCTAGTGCCTACTCATCCAGTATCCCCAGACTAGTTTCTGGCTTTCAGCTTTCATCAGTGAGGAGCCATGGATCTGAGAGCACTGCACCTAGATCTTAAGATCCAATGCAACCTTCCAGCACCTATCTTTTACCTATTTAAATAAGGAGTAAACCTTCTTGCATCCATTGATTACTAAGTCTTGCACTAGGTAGCACTACTGAGAATTTGCTACTCTATTAACAGCTTGTGTAAGCATAGGAAATGATCATCATGTGATGAAGATCATAAAACCAATTATGTTTCTCTACTTGCTGGATGTGACTATAGTTTGCAAAAATCACATCTTCAGCGAATTATCCTTGACAAATGAAACAACAATACAGGACTTCCTAAAAGAATTTTTTATGGATAATATGAATATAATTTTGGTGGGAGAGGCAGATTTTTTTTAAACAGTGCAATGCTGATTACTAACACTGGGAAGATATGCCACCAGATAGAAAACGGAATTATAATTAGGCCCAGTGCTGAACTAATTCAGAAAGAAAATTCGAAAAAAATTGTAAGACAGAATCTCAAAATATCAAAGAAAAAAAACAGTATAATGGATCTGCGTTCTATAAGTGGACATATTTACGATTCAAATACTAAAATTCTACTCTGTTGTGTTAATTTTATTATTTTTTTGCAGCTGCGGAATGACTGATGATGATGATGATGATTATAAATAAACTTTTTTAAAAATAAAATGTATATATATGTAATTATTTAAATTGCAAAATCTACCCTAAATACTTTTTTACGAATGAAATTAGCAAAAATGTTTCAACTGCACGTGATTTTATTATTTTGTTAAAACTAATGAAATAGTAAATTTTTGTTGATTGTAACGAAACAGAACGATATCACGGGTTTGTTTTTTTTTAAAAAAAAACTCTGTTAACTGGAGTATTGTTTATGTCCGTGCTTTTAAACCTTTGAAAATATTAATTTGTATTACTTTTTCTAAAAACTGATTTTTTAAGTTTTGTTGTTTTAGTAAACGTATTTTTCTTTATTTTTTATTAAGTAATCAGATGGGCCAGACTTTAAATTTATTAAGCGAATGGACCACAGCAAATGTTGCCGGAAGGGGCAAATTTGAACTCATTTCTCCGAACATTGAGCTTCTTAAAAAAATATGTGAATTCATTGATACATTTGTTGATGATTATCCTGAAGAATCCACGATACGTTTTAAATACCCACTTACTTGGGAGACGCAATTAAGACCTAGAGATTTAGCTGAATTAAAAAAAGAGTAAGTTTAAAAATATTTTCTAAAGTTAAAAGTATTTGTAGTGTCAATAAATATATTTTAAAATAAATAATAAAAAAAGATCTTATAGGGAAAAAATCGAATCGGCTTCAACTCATGGAATTGCTTAAAAGTATATTTCATTGGATTGCAAGAATTTATCATATCATTCACTGCTGGTTGTTCTTTTTCCTTTGCACCATCTCATTGAAACTATAATATTTTAGATTATCTAACATACAATAACAACATTCCACTCTTCTTCCACTTTAAAGCAAAATATATTTATTTTACAGTTTCGACTGTTCTTAGCAATCTTCGTCAGATCTGACTGCTAGGAACAGTCGAAACTGTAAAATTAATAAATATATTTTGCTTTAAAGTGGAAGAAGAGTGGAATGTTGTTATTATATGTTATATAAAAAAAGCAAAAATAAAGAAGGAAAGAGGAAGAAAAAGTATTGAAGATTTTACATTACACAAACAACTTTAAAATTCAGAAATCTCTTTATGATAATAGAATTATATGATAAGTTCTCTAAATAAAGCCAGATTGAATAATTAGACAATACATCATTGCTACCAAGTAATAATATTTGGTTATTAGCAGTAAAAAAATACTAATAATCGAATGGCTTATTGCTTGAGAATTCATAAAATGTTTCAGGCTCAGAAATAGAAGAGTTAGACCAAAATTTATGGTTCTTGAGCTTCAGAATTTTGCCCCCCCCTACAAGACTACACAAACAGTGTGGTTTCCCAATAAATTAACTCTTGTGATAAGTCAATCAAAAACTATACATATTGTGATTTAAAACAATGATGTGATATGATGTACTATAGCTTCTCCTTAAACGAAGTCAAGAATCTCTCAGCAATTATGCCCAGAGAAACCTGTTAGCTACTTTATTTTACTCTCTAACCAGTAGCGCCACCAGTGCAAGTCGTAGTAATTAATGAAAGCAAGAAGGTTTGTGCATAAAATCCCTATCTAGTGTAAGCTCAGGAAATGGTGGTGATGTGATGTTTAGTATCTTCACGTTAAAAAAATAAAAAGTTAAAACAAATCTTGAATGATATACTTTGCATGCATCATATGCTAGTGGTTTAATTTGTTTATTTGATATCTTGTAAGAAGTAGTCCCCCACACCCAGAAAACCTTTTTTTTTTAAAGACGTCAACCATAAGTAATTACAGATCTACATTACGTTCTCTCCTCAACCATATTTTCACAATAAAAATAAACATTATTATACCACTTCAAGATATCATTCTGATAGTGTTTTTAAATAATATATATATAAATGTAACAAAGATAGAGAGCACCTCTCCCATATAAATAATATACTGAAGATCACTATGAATCACTTATGCAAAATGTGTGTATTTCTATTCACCCATTTACATATTTAATCCAATGAAAATATATTTTTAGAATAGTAGATGCAATATCATCACCTCCCAATCATTATGATGTTAACCCCATATTTTCAGAATATTATTAATATTTACTGAGGCTATAACCTCGATAATATGCGTGTAAAATGCGATAGTAGGGACCTCTACAGGTGTTTTAACCACAAGCTTACGCTATGGAAGAAAAGAGATTATTAAGTAAATTTTTCACAATGCTTTTATGTTGTGATAATAATGGGTCATATCTTATTTTGATACTATATATTTAACAGAATAATAATCAATGTAAAACTATTTTTGTTAAAGTAGTTATTTAATATCTAACATACAGGCTATATATATACACCTGTACAAAACAAGGTCATATAATAGGCTCAAAATACCCTATTATATTACATTGTTTATACAGGTATATATATAGCCATATGTTAGATATTAAATAATAACTTGAATGTCTGCCCAGTCCTCATATGTATGTAAATGAATTATGTCCTGTACATGAGGGGTTAGAGTGACTTATGGTCAACCTGGGTGTGAGGATAATGTCAGCATGAGTGTGGCCTTTGAGTGTTTCATCATCAGATTTTCAATAGGATGGATGGATGAAGAGTTGGAGGGTGGAGTGGATTGAAGCCTATCCATTAACGTATAAAGATTGGCTATCTTAATATAAATCTGAGCACTTATTGTATATATGTGTAGAGATGGTAATCTGGACCAACTGATGAGTGCTGGTTTAGCATGAAATATGTATGTTGGTGGTTATTTATCTTTTAGACATATATGTGGTCAAGTGTATCAATGGTGTGGGATAGTGTGGAGAGTTGAGGGTCGTGTGAAAGTCTGAGCTCAAAATACCCTATTAAAATAGTTATATAATTTTGATTAAATATCCTGCAAATGGAACATCAGCATTTGACTTGTACATTAATATCTAATGACATTTAAATTTTTAATTTTATAATTATTCACTTAAACGTTGATGAATGTTATTTCTATCATTGAGGAATAATAGTTGTTGAAAATTACTAAACTAAAATCTTTTGAAGAATGTATTCAAACGTGGTCAATACTTGGTATACCATCCTCTAAATTAACAAAAATAGCACAATCTACATCACACTGCTAATTTGCAAAACAAGAAGATTTTTCATTTCTGCCTTTAGTTAGTTTGTATTTAAAGTGTCACAATCAAATCTATATTGTATCTTGATATTCATTACATGAAGTTGACTGTAAACTATTCCAAAGACTATTGTTATAGACATGTAATACAAGATCTAGCTAATTCATATCCCTATCAAACACCAGTCTCCCTTTCAAATATCTTAGTATTTATATTATGATATAGTTGTTTTTGCAAATAATGCTTCAGAGCTGCAGAAAATGTTGCAGGAGTTGTCAGATGACAGTAGGAAAGTAGGATTAAAGTTAAATGTTAAAAAGACTAAAATAATGTTTAATCGATTTGCTCAAAATATGAAAATAAAGATTGATTATGATGAATTAGAAGAAATTAGTTACAAATACCTTTGTCAGATTATTAATACAGATGGAAACATAATGGATGAAATTAATCATAGAATTAAACTTGTTTTGAGTGCTTTTGGTAGAAATAAATTGATACTAAAAGGAAATATGCCTATGTGTTTGAAAAGGAAGGTTTTTAACAAATGTGTTTTACCAGTTCTTACTTATAGATCTGAGACTTGGACACTTAATACAAGAGCAATACAGAGACTCCAGACCACTCAAAGAAATATGGAGAGATGCATGTTGGGAGTAACAAGAAGAAATCGAAAATGCCATGTATGAGTAAGAGAACAAACAGGTATTACTGACCTCATTGAAAAAATTAAAAGTTTTGAGTTGGGCTGGATGTATTGCTAGAAGAGATGATAATAGATGGACAATTGAAATCTTAAATTGGATTCCAAGAGATTGCAAAAGACCCAGAAAAAGACCACATAAGAGATGGATGGATGAAATAAGAAAGTGTGCAGGGGTGATATGGAGAAGAGAAGCTAAAGATCGGAGAAGATAGATTAAACTTGGAGAGACCTTCATCCTGTAGTGGATTGATAACGGTTGATAATGATGATGATATTATATTAAGCTACAACATAAAACCACATTAATTAACAACAGCTAATTTTGAATAAACTATTTTAATTAACAAAACTAAATTTCTTAACCCAAATTAAATGCAATATACAAAACACACTTTTAACTATTATGCTTCCCTAGCATTTTCAAAGCCACAAACTTTTTGGTAGTAAATTATCTATGATCTGAAACAATCTATTTAATAAAAGTCTTTTAAATAATTTTGCTGTACATTATACTATTGCACATATATTTACCACAGACTTTTCTAGTGTTTTGGTTTTATAAATTGGAGCTATAAAAATACTTAGATCAAGTTAGTTGTATTATTTGATGATTCCATACACAGTAAATCTAAAATATTCCATGAGTTTTGAAGCTAAAATATTGTCTTTCTAATCTTAAGACTGCAAAAAAACTGCTTTAATATATTAAGTTGAATAGCTTGGGTCAAATTATATGTATATGGAGGGAATTTGAACACACACTTTCAAGCTCCATTTAGCTATCACATGTGAAAAAAATAAATGATCTCCAATATATGTATTTCATGTTGAATCAGCACTCATCAGTTGGTCTATATTATCATCACACTCACACACATATATAATGTGTTCAGTTTACACTAGAAAAGCAAATCTTCCAAACTTTAATGGATAGGCTTTAATCTACTCCATTCTCCAATTTTTTAGGTACTCATACCACTAAAACTCTGATGATGAAACACCCAATTCCCTTGCTGATGCCACTATTATTGACATGCCTATGTTGACCTTAGGTCACACTGACCCCTCATATAAGGATTTTGCTCATTTAAATACCTGGAAGAGTATACATGAGGAGAAAAAGTGCATGTCAATAATAGTGGCACAGCAAGGGATTTGAGTGTTTCATCATCAAATTTTCAATGGTATGGATCCCAGAAAAGTTGGAGGGTGGTGTAGATTGAAGCCTGTCCATTAAAGTTTGGATGATTTGCTATCTTAATATAAACTGAGCATTGATTATATATATATATATATTGTCACTTTTCTATTTTGCTACATTATTATATGGTTGTAAATAATAGTCAATTTTAATAGAAATTTTATATAATAACTAGTAACTACTTATTATTTAATTTATAGAAGAGGTTAAAATATACTGTTTCCTCAATGTTAAATTTAAAGTAATTTTCTAAAAACAATATAATAATATTTAAGTTATAACTTTGGAATATAAAATGCTATTTATTTTAAAATAAAGGTGAATAATAATTAAAATTATAATTACAGTTTGTAATGTTATAATTGACTATTTATTAGTCTGCATTCAGAACAGGTTATATTTACCTGTTTAAAGAGGTTTATTTGAATTTCTTTCTATCAATAATTTCAATTTCTGTGATCAAGTTGCAATTTTTAGTTGGACCATTAATAAAGGTGGAATTTCACCTTTATTGTTAAAAGATTACCTTGACAACAGTTTGAAATTGTTGATTGTTATTGATATTGGGATTGTCTAAGTGGCTTTTAATGATTATTACAAACCCATTTAGCCTTCGATATTATTACACTTAATGTATATATAATACAAATGCTTTTTTACATATATAATGTGCATATATAAATTAATATAATAATTTTTTTTAAAAAGTAGTTATTAATAATAAATTGAGGGAACTCATTTACATATTTGTTTGCTGTGTGCATGCTGGTTTATCCTTGTTTATATTGGATATTAATTATGTATTTGAATATATGTTGAATATTGTAGCTCTGAAGATGACTGCAGGACAGTCAAAACTGTTAGTTTGATATAAATAAAGAGTATTGATAGAGTGTTTAAAAAAGGTGTAATGGTATGACATGCTGGTTCATTCACAATCATTCAAAAAATAAAAATAAAACTGTAATTTTATTTTTTTAATAAAATGAATAATTAAATATCAATTAGATTGCAATTAAACATGTTGTGAATGATACCCCTCCCCCCCAAAAAAAAAAAAACTTTTCCCTTTAAAAAACATTAACAGCAGTTTTGTTATCAGCAAGCAGTAGCCTTTCTAATTGTTTTGATGTTTTTTAAAAGTCTATATCAGCTTCATAATTTATACAGTCATTTCCTGCTTGCTCTTAGTCATTTCAGTTTCCAGCTTAAGCTCTTCAAACTTTAAGATTTTAAAAGCAATATTAACAATATTAGTAATTTTTATTAGTTATTCATTAGACTAGAGATTATCCACTTAATAAATAATATTTCTGTAGTGTAATTTTCACTACACCATTCTCACACAAGATAGGAACTGGTTTCTACCTACTTTTAATACCTTGTTCAAAGATGTAATCGTAAACATATGATCAAAGACATGTGAAAAGGACGTATGACCATTCTCTCTCTCTATATATATATATATAGTGAAGAATGATAAAGTTATGTATAAGAGATTCTGATTTGGGCTAAATGATGAGTGCTGGTTTAACAAGAAATATGTATCTTGGGGATCATATATCTATTTCACATGTCTTTTGGCATACATCTATGAATGCACCCCTCCACAAGATGTTAAAATCAGATAGAAAACAACACCTACTTTGTGTGATAGTGGTGTAGAAAAAATTGCAGTACAGAAATATTATTCAATAGTAACAATGTTATGCAATTCTTATTTTTTGCTATTACTAAATCAGTAGCTATCATTATCACTTAACCACATCTTTTATCCACACGATCAAGCTTTGTTTGAGATTTTTAGCAATTAAATTTGTGTTTTTTCCCCTGGTGAAAATTTTGGAAACTTTTTTTATAGCTTTAAAATTCATGCATATTTATTTTCTTATATTTTAATTACAAAAAAAAAAAATCAAAAAATGGTGGGGAAAATTGAATAATCAGTATTACAAAGAAACTGAATCCATGGTTTTATGAGTAGACATTGTTTATTCGGTGATCATGAACTTTATCGAGTGTATTTCATGGAAATATTATGATCATCGAGAAAATATTACAATGGTCTAAAAACTTAACTTATTGAAAAGTTTATTTGTATCATAATTATGTAATAATTATTAAAAATAAAAAATAAATATTATTACATATTTATTTTTTACAGAAATGTTTCATTTTTAAATATAAAAGAATATTTTCTTTTGAATATTATTACTATAGAGATTATTATGGTCATGGAAAAACAGTTTTCTAGAAATGAGGTCATTCGCCTGATTGTTATTATATTTAGTGATATCATGAAAATTACAAAAGAATTGTAAACTTTTAAAGCATAAATTGATAGATTTAGTAGTTATTAAAATAATTTGTTCAGATTTTTAAAACAAACACCAAACAAAAAAGATTTCATTCATTTTGTAAATTGAATGAGCTACAGCTGAAATTAGATGCCATAACAGCATTTTGTTTTCACTAAAATATGTTTTTTAAAATAATTCTGAAAATCAAATGTGATTTTTAAAAAATTATTTAATATCTAAACAAAAATATTGAATGAGGTCAAAGTCATTATATTCTGATAAATAATAATGATTTAATATTAAAATAAAAGTTGAAAGCTTAAATCTAGTGAGAACAAAGAAATCTGTCAGAGTACAGGAGGGTTAAAAAAGAAATTTGGAAAACTTTTAACTTTACATTTTAAAATCAATTTAATCCCAAGAAATATTATTAATATGACCTCATGCAGATTTCCAGACAAAAAAATGGCAGCTACAATTTTGTAAAATTTATTAAATTTACATATTTTAATAATATTTTTTGTTTATTTAAATTTTTTTGGATACCATATATGTATATTGATTCCATAAATATCACAGTTTTATTATAATTACAAAATCTGTACATAAATATATGCAAAATAGATAAAACAACCTTTAAATAATCTATAGTCAGTCAAAGAATTTTCCCATAATCCTTCGTAGAAAAATAGTTGAGTAAAATACAACATTCTCCAGCTTGCTTGCCATTTGTCAGATGATGAAGGTGGGGATCTATTTGCATTCATTTTTTTATCCATATACCACTTTTTTCTACCCATTTAACATCTAATATTGGAATGTTATCTGAGTGGCTGTGGATTATTTACCTGATTAAAAAAATCTTAAATCTATTGAAAAAAAATCCAAATTTATTATCTTCTTATTTAATGCCAGATCATAGGTTTTGCACATGTTTGTGCTGCCATGTATATATATATATATTGAAACAAACAATCAATTATTCATTTCAATAAACAAAAAAAAAACATTTTTTATTCTCTAAGTAAATTTGTTTTGTTTTTTTTGTTTTTTTTTTTTTGTAAAAAAAAAGACCTAAAATGAGATTCAAGAACAAAAACTCAGTTTTGATATAAAATCAATTTTTTTCTTTTCTTTTGAACCAAAGAAGGAAATATTACTTCATTCAAATCCAAGGATTGACTATGCCTTGTGAATATAAAGGAAGAGTACCACTAACAGTTAGTTAGATCTAATCTAAGTAGAGGATTTGAACTCAGATTTTCAAGCACTCTTCAACTATCCACATTATCTCATACAACTGATACACATGACCACACACATGTATAAAAGATTAATAATCACCAATATCAAATCCTCTATACTTACAATTAAGCTCCCAGCTCCAGGTTTGTGAAGAGTGCCTGGTTTCAAATATTTAGATCTAATCTGGAACATTTTTTAATCATATTTTGAATAACTCTCGCTGAAATGAAGAATTAGGGCTTATTTAAAAGACCGAAATTACAAGATTATATTAAATATCCCCATAAATGGACTTTAGCATTTGTCAGAAAAGAAGTAAATGACAATTATTTTGTTTTAATGACTCTTATTCAAATAGTGGTTTTTTTTTTAATTTCAAATAATTTGGACTTGTCAACAAGGTTTATTATCTGGGTATTATTTTAAAAGAAACTGTCAATTTAAGAAAAATGCATTTGTAATAACTTCTCTTTACTTGTTGAAATTATTTTTTAAACAAAAAAATTAATATATATCCAATATGTGTGCTAAGCTTCTAAATAAGTTATTAATGTAATAAACACCTTAGTTTTACTTCACTTAAGGTTCATAATCTATATATTGTGCTTGAAACACACATCCTTGAAGTATATTAAAAGTTTATGATTTTTTAGCACTTTTGGTAACTTCATGCTCCCATATTCTTAACTTATAATAATAATAATGTTTGTTGTTAGTTTGTCTAATAGAAATGTATGCAAATATATGCAAATCTCCTAGACTGCCCATTTTTCCGAAATGGAGAAGCAAACATCTCTCCTATTGATGGAGTTGGGGTTTTCCGCTATAAAGCAAACCTCCTTTATCTTGCACTTGGTGTCATTGTGCTCAGTGCAAACCATTTCAGCCATTATAGGTTTGAACATGTGGCCTGTGGATTTTTGATGTTCGAAAAATATTGAGCTTACCTTCAGATTTGTTGCGATACTCTGGCAGTAATTGCGGATCATGTTTCCCCATAATATGCCACACTGCAGCCATTACAGGGGCATATAATTTTGTAAACATCCAGAGGGGTTTGGTCAGATTTGATCTTGTCTCTTGAATTATTGATTAGTCTATTAATGGGTGGTGGTGTGTGAAAGCTTAAATTGGAATATATTGAGTGCTTTAATGAATTTTTTAGCCAAGGTAGGTATAAATGGTGAAATCAAGAGGAAAGGCAAAAACAAAACAAAAAACAAAATAATGGTAATCATGACAAATGCACTGCACACATATAAATTGCTTAAGTTTCAAATAACCATAATTGATTATGTAATTATTTCCATTAGTCTCATTCATTCATAATAAAACTTGTATTTGATTACTGAAATTGGATTTTATGTAGATAGACTAATAAATGCATAGTTGTTTGTTCAGTGGTTTACATATGTTCATATCCATACAGGAGTATACATTGCTATTGGTTTGATAAGATAGGGATTGATCTCAGAATGAGTCATCCCTATATAATTTATAGTTGTATTAAATTAGGTATAGGATCAAAAAGGTCATTCCTTATAATTATTGTTTAGAAGGTTTATTTAGTTAAGGTTCAGACCAAAAGTCCATCCTTTTATAACTATTATTAACGTGGATATGTTTAGGAATAGAATGTAAAAAGACCATTCCTTATAACGATTATAGTAGAGATAGTGTTGATATCTATCCCATATAGAACATATGTATGTATCAGTACTGGAGACATGAGAATCTCAGAAATGTTTGTATTTATGGATTTAAACATGCATAGAATTATATTTGTTTATTGAAGTTGTGGTAAAAGGTATGGAGAAGGTGTTACATTATTTATGAGTATATTGATATTATAATGTATAAAAATTAAAGGATTTTGTTAAGGAAATTAATTGTATATCAATTAGTGATTATACTTCGTAAATAAATTATTGTTACATGATTTGTTAATTTTAATAAAGAAAATAAATTGTACATCCATTAATAAGTAGACTTGTAAATAAATTATTATTACATCATATGAACTTTGTTTATGTAAGATTGCATGGTCTATTGTTATTCATCGGGAGTAACTATTGTTCGCCACGATTTAGCCTAACATTACAAATGTGTAATGGTCCTGATAAATAATGTTTAAATATTTATGTGTTAGTTTATTTTCTGATGCTTAAAGCCAGATGACACCTGTGTAATTTATGTAAGTAAATAAATTAGTGATCAGGTTAACGAACACGCGCTTTACAGATTTTAAACTATAAATAAATACTCTCACTCTCAGACACAAGATAAAGTCTTTATGAAATGATAGAATGAATCCATCTATCATTTCAACCCAAATGTTTAAGTATGGGCCAATCTTAAGTGTTTGGAAATAAGAGTGTAAAGATATTAAGATATTAAGCAGTCTGAGAGTGACAGTATTTATTTATAGTTTAAAATCTGTAAAGTGCATATGCATTAGTCTGATCACTAATTTACTATTACAATTTATTAACATACGCTATATAAATAAATATCTTATTATGTAAATAAATAAATTAAATTAAAATTATGAAATATACCAGTCTGACCATTATAATATATATAACAAAGTTTAAATCACATAGGCATTAAATTACATATGTGGAAAAATTGTATCAACTTTGATATTGTGCCAAAATAATTAACAAATTAATTCATCTAAATGATTGTACTATAGATCATAGCCCTGTTAACTGGATATAGAGAAATCTGGTAGTATCTCAATTTAATGTGTGCTTTTTCACACAGAAAAATCTAATACATCTTAAGTTTGATATTTATATGTAAATGAGCTTTTTGCGTTATAATGGAATGCTACCAGAATGCTCTGAAATCAGTTGGTAATTAGTATTATAAACTTGAATTGATTAATTTGGAAGACCTGATGAGTTGATTTGTTAATTATTTTAGTGTGATGTTAAAATTGGTAAGAGTTTGTTACATGGGAAATTATTAGTTGTATGACTTAAATTTTCCTTATACCTTACTACAAGTTAGTTATAAATGTATAATATAGAAGATTTTGAACACTGACTTTCAAGCTTCTTTCAGCTATCCATTTAGAAGATTGAAGTATATAAACCAAGCACTGATTATATATGTGTGAGGGAGATTATATGCTCGTTCAGTATGAAATATGTATATTGGAAATCATTTATCTTTTTCACGTATGTATGGTTATGGGTATTGGTTGTAGAAGATAAAATAAATTGCTGAAGAGAGCTTGAAAATCTGTGTTCAAATCCCCTATATTACATCTAAAGTATATAAATTATGCATATTTAAATATGACAAATGTAGTCTGTATTCTGCCTTTCCTCTTCTGTGTATTTAAATTGACAAGGTCCTATACATGAGAGGTCAGAGTGTCCTAAATAAAGTTAACATGGCATGACTATAATATTAACTTTAACAAGGGATTTGAGCGTGTTATCATCGGAGTTTCAATGATATGAATGGCTGAAATGTTGGAGATTGGAGAAGATTGAACTCTATACATTAAAGTTTGAAGATTTGTTCTCTTAATATAAACCGAGCATTGATTATATATGTGTGTAGGAGTTGATGATTTGGACAAACTGATGAGTGCTGGTTCAGCAGGAAATACGAATATTGGAGATCATTTATCTTTTTCACATGTGTTGTCACGTGTATCGGTCGTATGAGCTAGAGTGGATAGCTGAAGAGAGTAATCTGTGTTTAAATTTTCTATACTACCTCTAAACTAATATATTTGTATTTAAATAATAAGTATATTCTATCAGTTTCCAAAATCATTTAAGAAAGATATCACCACCCCACCCTTTATTAAACTGTTACAAGGAGAATAATTAAAATTTTAAATTTAAATTGTAACAGTTTAATAAAGGGTGGGGTGGGGATATCGTTCTTAAATGATATTTATTTCATGTCAAGCATTGGTGGTCGATAGGTCAGCGACAGCCGCTTTACAAGCAGTTGTCCCAGGTTATCGGTTTCGCTTCCCGGCTGATGCTATGACACATGAGAAAAAAAAAATATTTATTTCATTAGCAGATACTACACGAATTTTAAAATTATTATCTGTACCATTCATTACATTAAATTCTATTATACAATAAAATACATTAAATTATAGATGTCTTCGGTCTCAACTTAATTACATAAATAAGTTGTTAAAAACAACCCAATTAGTCTTGCATTGGTGGTCGAGAGGTCATTGCGATTGCCTTGCACTTGCAGGCAGTTGCCCGGGTTGCGGGTTCGCGTCCCGGCCGATGCTATGACACTTAAAAAAAAAAAAAAACAATTTCATCTTAAGTATTTCAAGATATTATTAATCTCAACAATAAATCACGCAGTTGAATAAATAAGTTATTTATACAATCAAATAACAATCAAACCATTAAATAAAAAACAGGTTGATGATCATGTGATCGTATTGAACTTCCGGTGACAAATATCAAAAAGAAACATTCTTTTAAAATCATAGATGGAAATAACAGAAATGCTATTAATAAATAAAATCTTTTATTAAAATTGGGACTAAATCAAAAGTTTAATATTCATGGAAGCATTATATATCTTTATTCACTGATAATAAAGAATATATTAGACAAAGCGTCGATTTTTATGTAACTTGACATAAATAGCTTATGGGTATTTTTTACTCTCTAGCTAAAAATAGTTAGATATTGTTTGGTGATCCATATTGTATTGTTATATGACTTGCCTGTGAAACAATTACTACCTAAAAGAATCCTGCTTAACATGAAAAATAATCAGTTATTTGAAAAAAAAACTCTATTGAACTGTACGTATTTAAGAATGATAGGAAAATGTACTATTATAATATATAAAATAATTTAATATATCCAGCACACAGTTCTTTTCAAAATAGTTCATATATATCTAATATAGAAATAGTCAAAATAAGAGTCATAGATCACATGATTCTATCTCTTAAGCTTGTAAGTTATAAACAGTGAGGATTGCCAATTCCTCTACAAGCTTTATGATAAATGCTTAACCAGAGCAAGCACTTAAAATATCTCTGTCAGGAACCCCTCCCCAAACCCCTGACCATGGTTTTGTGCTGTCAGAGGTTTGGGGAGGGTTCCTGACAGAGATATTTTAAGTGCTGGCTCTGGCTAAGCTGTCTGAACCTACTCTGAGGAGTGCCAAAGCACGAAACCAGGTCAGGGGTTTGGGAAGGGGTTCCTGACAGAGATATTTTAAGTGCTGGCTCTGGCTAAGCATTTATCATAAAGCTTGTAGTGGAATTGGCAATCCTCACTGTTTCTAATATAGAAATAAAACAAACTAACTCCTTTTTAAAACTTGATTTTTTATGACTATAATCATGAAAAAGAAATCCAACGTTTCGACTATTTTTTATAATCTTTTTCAAGGCACACTAAAATAATATATATATATATACAATAAATATCACATATTCCAAAAAAAAAATTAAATTAATTAAAAATTACAAAATATATTCATAACCAAAATTTTCTTTTTTTTACCTTATTTCACTCCCCTTTTCTATTACAATCACAACTTAAACACAACTAATTCCTTTTTAAAAATCTATATATATCATTTAAAAACTTTTAATTAAAAACCTATTATTTTCTTTTATCTTTTTCTAATAACATCCTATTTAATTCTGGTTTTATTTCATTTATGTATACACCCTCTTTTATTATCCTTTCATTATATGACTTAATACATTCCAAAGGTTTTATTTCAAAATCCCCATGCTTAAATTTATTCTTATGAATGTAAATAGCAGAATTTTTATCACCTAAATGCATAAAAATTCCGCTATTTACATTCATAAGAATAAATTTAAGTATGGGGATTTTGAAATAAAACCTTTGGAATGTATTAAGTCATATAATGAAAGGATAATAAAAGAGGGTGTATACATAAATGAAATAAAACCTGAATTAAAAATAGGATGTTAATAGAAAAAGATAAAAGAAAATAATAGGTTTTTAATTAAAAGTTTTTATATGATATATATAGTTTTTTTAAAAAGAAATTAGTTGTGTTTAAGTTGTGATTGTAATAGGAAAGGGGAGTGAGATAAGATAAAAAAAAAAAAAAAATTTGGTTATGAATATATTTTGTAATTTTTAATTAATTTAATTTTTTTTTTTTTTTTTTGGAATATGTGATATTTATTGTATATATATTTTATTTTAGTGTGACTTGAAAAAGACTATAAAAAATAGTCGAAACGTTGGATTTCTTTTTCATGATTATAGTCATAAAAAATCAAGTTTTAAAAAGAAGGAGTTAGTTTGTTTTATTTCTATATTATAATATAGTAATAAAATGAATTCAACAATTTAATGTGCTTTTCCGATTAATGTTTTATTTTTTATCGTATTTTATTAGTTAAGATTAATTTGCGGTCTTCTCAATTTGAGTCTATTAGAATACATAACAAATGTATTGAATTGTTAAAATAATTTTAAATATTTCAATTTATTAAAAAGATGTAAATAAAACTTTTATATATAAGCTGGATGAAACATTATTCTCACTCTATCTGTTTGATCCTTGAACATCACATGACATCCTTAGCAACTGACAATATATATATACATCAGGGTTTTTTTTATATATTAATGAAAACATTATGTCTTGATGATGATTTTACAATAGTTGCAAATGTAGAGAAAATTACAGAATATGATTTCAGAAATGCATAAAATTATCATATTAGAAAAAGGCCTACTAAACAACCAATGATGTAACAATGCATTTGACTATTAATCCAATGGTTAGGGTGATAAACTCAGAAGTTGAAATTTCTTGATTAATTCTTAGCTGATGCAAGTGATTAAAAAAGCATCTTAGTTTGATCCATTTAGATGAAATTATTATATTTTGTCTGTTTTCTGTTTCAACATCATATGTCATTCCAAGCAACTAATCATATGATTTATTTATTTTAAAACGTAAAACGGGGTTTTCCTCTATAATTAGACATTTAATATTACTGTGTTTATTTTAATATATGTTATTGTTCAACTACCCATTAATTTTCTATACTTATTAACTGATAGAACAAATTTTATTTCAAACAGGCTTGAAGATTCAAAAGAACCTCCTGATGTAGAAGTTTATAAAGATGGAAATGAATTTAAAGCTAAAGTCTATAATTTTGATAAATTGTCTTTTGTTTTAAATAATGCCAAGATTAAAGTGAGTGAGTGTGCAAAGTGCTTGGAAGGTAAGATTTTACATCTATCTAAGCTGTTTTATCATTCCCCCCCCCCAATAATTGTTAGCTTTTTCCTTTCCATTAGAAAATGTCTTCTCCAACTTATCTTTCAAAATTATATAACTTCTAATAACGTTTTCTGTTGTGTTTTGTTACACATTTATACTTTTATAATCTTCCTGATTAATCTCTTTTGCTTATATAGATAGATTATCTGTCATTTGATATATTATTGTGCCTACATAATGTTATTTAAATATTAATAAGTATATAGAAAAACAAAAAAAAGCCAATTTTATTTTTAGATTATATATATATATATCATTATTTTTTTCACATGTCATTGATCATAATGTTTCAGAAAATTGTGATAAAATAAATGTTTGAAATAGATATATATATATATATATATTTAAAATATATGAGATTAAAAGTGTATCTAAAAAATGATGTATATGAAGTTAGAATTACGTATGAACTTTGGATGTCTTACTTAAAAAAGCAAACTGGGTATTTCAAAAATGTATCCAGAGTGAGAGAGATTGGTTTGATTGCTGGACTGCTGGACCATTGTGATATGATAGATGGATGAATACAGTGATAAGTGAAAAATATTAAATGTGCATTATAGTAATATATTAGTAAATAGATTAATATACTGAATAGTTTTTTTTTCATGTGTCATAGCATCGGTCAGGAAGCGAACCTGCTAACCCAGGACAACTGCTTGTAAGGCAGCTGTGCTGACCACTCGAGCTGTGCTGATCACTCGACCACCAATATAGTTTGCAATCATTTATTTTCAAGTAGTTTATATGTGTTTGCTGCATGGCATACAATTCAGAAGAAATAAGATTAAACTCATCAGACACATAGAAAATCATGTTATAGCACATCATTTATATCCAAAGTAGCATATTTCTCATACAGATAAGAAGACAAGTTTATGATAATATTTTGACAATACTGTGCAAAGTAATTGTAACCATAATTATGGCAGGGCTGCAGAAAGGAGTTTGCTATTAACACAAAGGAGACCCTTTGATTCCTCTTGGAGGCCTTAAAGGAACCGAGCAGGGCAACTTCCTAATGTCCACTCCATACGTTCTTGTCATTGCAGCTGTTATTACTATGTGATTATTCATATAGTATACGAACATGGGTGGCTGCTTACCAACATGCATTAGCCAGCATGGTGAGTTTATTGGCTTTTTACCTCTGAGTTTAAGATCAAGAAACACCATGGTCTTTCTTCTCAGTGCCTGATAAGGCAGAATGAATGTTTGTGTAAATGATAAATATTTTCCCAATACATATATACAATTATGATAGACAAAAATAAAGCATGGCCCTTATTCCCAGGAGGCTGTAAAGTCACCAACCAAGGCAGCGGTTGGTGGCCGAAGGCGGAGGGTGCTAAGAATCCCCTGATTGCGGTCCCAGGCTGCCATTTGATGACGACTTTTTATTTAGGTACTTACAACTGCAGATCACTTTCAAGTGAAGGAAGATTGCAAGAATTAGAAGAAGAACTGTCTTATATTAAATGGGACATTATTGGACTTTGTGAAGTTAGAAGAAAAGGAGAAGAAACAATTGATTTAAAAAGTGGACATATACTCTATTATAAAGGCACACATAATGGAAATGCAAGTGGAGTAAGATTCATTATAAATAAAAAATGGAAGAACAATATTGTGGAGATTGATGGTGTATCGAACAGAGTGGCAAGATTAGTTATACAACTTAATAGCAGATACCAAATGCAGATAATTCAGGTTTATGCCCCAACAAGTTCTCATAGTGATGAAGTAGTAGAAGATTTTTATATGGATGTACAAAAGGCTTTTGATCAGAGTAAACAACATTTTAAAATTGTAATGGGAGACTTTAATGCTAGAATTGAAAGACAAATGAAAGATAAAATTGCTGTAGGTAATTTTGGCTATGGTAATAGAAATGAGAGAGGACATAGACTTGTGGAGTTTGCAGAAAAAGAAAAACTTTATATTATGAATTCATTTTTTGAGAAAAATGTTAAAAGGAAATGGACATGGAAGCATCCAAATGAAGGTACAGCAGAATTGGATTATATTTTGACTAACAGAAAATACATATTTCAAGATTGTAATGTTCTTAATAAATTTAACACGGGAAGTGATCATCGATTAGTAAGGTGTAAGTTACGTGTTAATGTAAAACTAGAAAGACAAAAATTATTAAGAAAAACAATATTTACAGTTGATATTTCTAATCTTCAGAAACATTCTAATGAATTTAAATTAGAACTTACAAATAGGTTTCAAGTGTTAGGAGATTTTGAACATGATTCAGATTTGAATGAAATTAATATGAAAATAACTGATACACTTTTAAAAACTGCAACAAACATAGCTGGTAGAAAAAAGCAGCAATTGACTAATAAAATTTCTACTGAGACTAGAGAATTTATGAAGAAAAGAAGGAATATGAAGATATACAAAAATGATGTATTAAAAAGAATTGAACATCTCGAATTTTGTAAAATGGTATGGAAAAGAGTTGAAAATGATATAAGGAAGTATAACTGAGAAATAGCAAGGAAAGCTGTAGAAGAAAATAAAAGTCTCAAAAATGTTAAATAACATTTTGGTATTGGTAGGAAATTTATATCTGCAATAAAAAAAAAGATGGAATTATTACTAAAAAGAGAGATGACATCATGAAATTGGTAGAAAATTTTTATCAAGAATTATATAGTAATAAAGAACAAGTACCTCCTATATCTATTACATCTTCTGAATTGCCCAGAATTTTAAATGAAGAAGTGAGACATGCAATTAAGTGTATGAAGAAAGGAAAGGCTCCAGGAAATGATGGAATTATAATTGATATATTAAAAGAAGCAGGTGAAGAAATAGAAACAATTTTAGCAAAGTTATATACCAAATGTCTAAATGATAAAGATGTACTGGAAGATTGGAAGAATGCAGTAATAATATTAATATTTAAAAAAGGTGATAAAGAAGATATTAGAAATTACAGACCTATCAGCCTTTTATCAGTTTTATATAAAATTTTTACCAAGATAATTACAACTCGTCTACAGAGAACTTTGGATTTCCACCAACCAAGAGAACAAGCTGGATTTAAAAGTGGTTTTAGTACAATAGATCATGTCCAGGTATTGAGAGAAGTCATAGAAAGGACAAACGAATATGAGTTGTCATTATGTTTTGGATTTGTAGATTATGAAAAGGCATTCGATTCTATACACATTTCTTCAGTGATTAAAGCATTGGGTCATCAAGGTATAGATCCAGGATATTGTCATATTTTAAAGAATATTTATAAAAATGCAACAGCAACAATTAGATTACATAATGATACTGGAAAAATCAACATTGAGAAAGGTATAAGACAAGGTGACTCCATATCTCCAAAACTCTTTACAGCAGTGCTGCAAGAAGTATTTTGTGGATTAAAATGGGAAACTAAAAGAGTGAAAGTAAATGGAGAGTATTTAAGTCATTTAGATTTCGCAGATGATGTAGTTGTTTTTGCAAATAATGCTTCAGAGCTACAAGAAATGTTGCAGGAGTTAGCAGATGAAAGTAGAAAAGTAGGACTAAAGATAAATGTTAAAAAGACTAAAGTAATGTTTAATCGATTTGCTCAAAATATGAAAATAAAGATTGATTATGAAGAATTAGAAGAAGTTAACAGTTACAAATACCTTGGTCAGATTATTAATACAGATGGAAACATAATGGAGGAAATTAATCATAGAATTAAACTTGGTTGGAGTGCTTTTGGTAGAAATAACTTGATACTAAAAGGAAATATGCCTATGTGTTTGAAAAGGATGGTTTTTAACAAATGTGTTTTACCAGTTCTTACTTATGGATCTGAGACTTGGACACTTAATAGAAGAGCAGTACAGAGATTTCAGACCACTCAAAGGAGTATGGAGAGATGTATGTTGGGAGTAACAAGAAGAGATCGAAAACGCAATGTATGGGTAAGACAACAAACAGGTGTTACTGACCTTATTGAAAAAATTAAAAGATTGAAATGGAGTTGGGCTGGACATATTGCTAGAAGAGATAATAGATGGACAATTGAAATTTTCAACTGGATTCCAAGAGATTGTAAAAGACCCAGAAAGAGACCACATGTGAGATGGATGGATGAAATAAGAAAATGTGCAGGGGTTTGTGGAGAAGAGAAGCTGAAGATCGGAGAAGATGGATTAAACTTGGAGAGACCTTCATCCTGCAGTGGATTGATAATGTTTGATGATGATGAATTATGGCAGGAGATCTCAAATAGTGCCTGAAGCAAATAAGGCCACTAAATATATTTACATGGAATTATGACTTTATGTTGGTATATAGTTGAAGAAAAAGTTTTCTACATGAAAAAAAAAATCAAATGTTGCAAACTTTATGTTTATACAATTATCATCATGATTGAAATATGCATAAATTATGATAGAGCTATCATAATTTATGGTACTTCATGCAAGATTATCAGTATAGAACTAGTGTGCCACTCATGAATAATAGATACATCAAATCTGTAGATCTATACCATGAACTCAAAAACTGACCAAACGTTTATTAAAATATTTCATAATTTATTGTTCATGTGTAACTTCTATTCTCTAGACCACACTTTGGGTCACCTTTGTAATGGGTCACATACAATGTCCGTTTACTACAGTTTTAGCACACTTTACCATAATACATATATATGTTGCACACCCGCGCATCTATATAGTTTTATTCTATTTATCGAATGTTGCACACCCGCGCATCTATATAGTTTTATTCTATTTATCGAATGTTTATGTATGGGTATAAATAGTCAACGATTTTTGGTATAACCAAATAGCATCTTCTTTACAAATAAATCAATAGAGAAGTATCTGGATAATATGATTATATTTCCTGGCCATCTAAACCCCGGGTGATATTATTTTAAATTCTATTTTTCTACAGTATAAAATGTAGATTTAAAAAAAAACAATTTGTGACAGTTTTTTTTTTTTCACAGTCACAAATGTTCAGTGGACTGTTTAATTGAACACACTGTCACCAAGTTAATTAATTTTGGATTTTTTTTCTTAGAATGTTCTTCACTACGCTTATATAGCTAAATAAAGTGTATCAGCATTTTTGCATCAAGAAAGTTAAATGGCAGAGATTGCTGAATTTTAGTTTTTAAATAGTATTTAATAAACAAGTAATAACAATAATCAAAATACAAATTATTCATTCATACCCACTCTTACTAAATATTACTAACCTATACGATCGCAAAGCCATTTTTGGTCGATCGCGAGGCTAATCTGGCAAGAGCTATCGGGTAATGAGTGAAACAAATTAAGTCAAGATTTTCAAGTTTTTTTTGTTATTTTTGTTTTTGTTCTAAATTTTTTTTTCAATTCTAGATAGGTGAAATTCACTAAGTCGTATCGTTATTGAAAATAATATTTTTAATCTTGATTTAATGCAGCCAATTTGAATTAATAAATATTGTTAATAATTACTCATGTTGTTTTAATTCCTCCTGACATGAGTTTTTTGGCCCTTTAAATAATTGTTATTTTTTTATTAGACAGATATATAAAAATGGTATGTAGTCAAGTGTTGTTAGTCGAGAGGTCATCGCAGCCGCCTTGCAAGCAAGTAGTTGGTTGCAGACGGTTGTGGGTTTACCTCCCGGCCGATGCTATGACATATAAAAATAAAAATAAAGTATTTCACACCTCATTCCACTTAGACCACGCCTATGACAACAAGTCGATCGCAAAACATTTTAAAAATGAAAAGTAGATCTTATGGACACAAAAGTTGGCTACCCCTGCTATACGTTATACATTACTGAGAATAAATATGAATAAAATGTTACTACAAAATTAATCTTGAATAGTAATAATAAAGTTCTGATTAATCATAATTATTAGCCAGCTTAGTCAGTTCATTAAGAGTTTATATATTTCAATCAAAAATGGAATAGATATAAAGAGTCTAGTGTCCAAATATTCTAACTCTCCACTGACGTGAGCCATAAGCTCGAAACCAGTTGGTCTGAAGATAAGTGTTCTGGATAGAGATTTTAAATATTTTCTCATACTAGCACTTATTAATTATGAGCTTGTTTGAGCTATTGGTACGCTCTCTGTATTGCATTTTTGTAATTACAAGCTTATTAAAAGTAATGTCACGTTATATATGACTTGCTTTTTTATTATTATAAAGAGCTCATTCATCTTGCTGGAAATATTTCTTTTAATATAATTACATGTGATATATATTGTAACGGGATATATATATGCGTTACATTCAAATTTTAATAGTAATTTTTTTTATCTAATACAGAATTAAAAACAAACTGTCAAAATGCACAAATAACGAATTATTAATATGTTAGATTGATTTAAACATTAAAATAAGCTTTAAAAAAATAAATAAGTTATAGAATCGAAGCAAAGATTCTAATCTTTAAATAAAATATATAATAAAAACCTTTTTAATAGCGAAGATTTTTTTAATTATAAAAAAATTACAAACAGATCTTTAAGGCAAAATCACAATTAAAGAAATGATTACGAAATAGATAAGAATTCCCGCCCAGAGATAGAGACACAGACCTCAGTGGAAAAATTTACTTAGCCATAAACCCAAAATCTACTTGGCCACAAACTGAATTAACCAATAAAATATAAATAATGAAATATGTTTGATGAATCCGTGCATTCCAGAGATAAGGTCCCGACGACTATAAAAGGAAAATCCAAAACAATAATTGTTTAGTTAGTTGGAGAGAATCAGAAAATTAAAACTTTAAATTCAATTGTCTTTGTTGAAAGCAGAAAATTTTTAAAAGCTATTGTCACCGTCACTAAGAATGTAGTCAGCGTCAACGGGCTTCCTTCGGTGCGGCCGGCCGAAGGCAGCTTTCTTCTCCACGGATCCCAGGATCAAACCACTGGTACCGTCTTCAGAAAACATTGTAAATACGTCTTCATAAATCGTCATCGCTCACAAGAAATGGATCTTGTATAAATTTGGATCTTCCTGGCAAAGGAACAAGCACGAACAAAGGAAAGTATAAATTTATAAATGAAATATAAACTGTTAATTTTAAAATCTTCGAACTTTATCTGTCTTTAAATAAATAATAGACTTTCTCTCTCAAGCAAACCTGAACTTTATTTCTATAAACTCTTATTTAAAGTCTTAAACGTAATCTCTTAAAAATAAAATGTATTGTATTTTTTTTTACTCATGCTTAATTAATATCTGTTTGTAATATTGTAGGGGTTTGCGATTGCAAACTTAAATTTAAAAATAGAAACACCTCGTTATTTGTGCATTATTAAATTTTAAAAATAGGTTAAAATAGTATTTCTGGAAAGAAAATAAATTAAATATAATGCTCATTTTAAAATGATTTTAAAACTATAAACTAAATATTTTTTGTTTTGAATTACATTAATAAAATGATTTAAATGTTAGTTGAGTATAGATGGCTGCTAGACTAGTTTAAATATGTTACTTTTAAAGAGGGTTTTGATTTCGGACTATTTGTTTCATAGTTGTGTCAATGCTGGTGGAGAGATATATGGACATTTATATCAATGTAATATAAAGAGAACACGCTACATATGGATGGGAGAGCGGTCTTATCTTGCCGACTTATCTTCTCAATCCATAGAGCTGGAATGGGTCAATGGCGCAGAAAATACGTCTGCGTCCATTTTCAACGATATGACTACCTCTTTGGGGTCATGCATTCAGTTGGACTCGTCGCCCTAGGTGCTAACATACTTCACATTACATTGATATAAACGTCCATATATCTTTCCACCAGCATTGACACAACTATGAAACAAATAGTCCGAAATCAAAACCCTCTTTAAAAGTAACATATTTAAACTAGTCTAGCAGCCATCTATACTCAACTAACATTTAAATCATTTTATTAATGTAATTCAAAACAAAAAATATTTAGTTTATAGTTTTAAAATCATTTTAAAATGAGCATTATATTTAACTTATTTTCTTTCCAGAAATACTATTTTAACCTATTTTTAAAATTTAATAATGCACAAATAACAAGGTGTTTCTAATTTTAAATTTAAGTTTGCAATCGCAAACCCCTACCATATTACAAACTGATATTAATTAAGCATGAGTAAAAATATAAAAAAAAATACAATACATTTTATTTTTAAGAGATTATGTTTAAGACTTTAAATAAGAGTTTATAGAAATAAAGTTCAGGTTTGCTTGAGAGAGAAAGTCTATTATTTATTTAAAGACAGATAAAGTTCGAAGATTTTAAAATTAACAGTTTATATTTCATTTATAAATTTATACTTTCCTTTGTTCGTGCTTGTTCCTTTGTGAGGAAGATCCAAATTTATACAAGATCCATTTCTTGTGGGCGATGACGATTTATGAAGATGTATTTACAATGTTTTCTGAAGACGGTACCAGTGGTTTGATCCTAGGATCCGTGGAGAAGAAAGCTGCTTTTGGCCGGCCACACCGAAGGAATCCCGTTGATGCTGACTACATTCTTAGTGATGGTGACAATAGCTTTTAAAAATTCTCTGCGGTACTCGTGTATAATTCAACCGATGACGTTTTTGACTTACCGATTTCCCTTCTGGTAGACATTGACGTTTTTTGCATGACAACGTTAACCAAGTGACTGGCATGATTAATCCATCAGAGTCAATTTTTTTTTTCACCCGCGAGATTTTAAATTCATAGAGAGGTTTGGGAAATTTTTTGATTTTTCTGTCTATTGCGATTTTGCTATCCATGGCATCACAGTTATTTTTTTGAGCTGTTAATTCGGGTAAAGTGTTTTATTTATCTGTTTATTTTAAATTTACAAAAAATTTTTGTTAATTTTTAGACCTGGATAATTCAACCGATGACGTATTACCCTGAAGGCATATCAGTCTAATCTTGCGATTTTTAACGTACCATGTTCACGTGATCTGCGGACACATTTTAGCGATTACATGTGTCCGCAGATCACTTGGAGACGTTATCTTAAAAATCGCAAGATTAGACTGATATGCCTTCAGGGTAATACATCATCAGTTGAATTATACACAAGTACCAAAAAAAAAATACAAAAAAAAATAAAAAAAATGTACATGCATGTGTCAAAATATTATTCTGAATTTTAAAATACAGCAGCTCGTACTGGAATTGGCGGGGGGGGGCCTCCGGATGTGTATTACTCTCATAGCTGTATGATATAATTCAGAAATTAAAAATAAAATTAAAACGTAATTCAATGTAAGTTTGAGAATTGTAGAAATATTAACAAATATTTTTTGTAACTAAGTTTGAGAATTGTAGAAATATTAACAAAAACTTTTTGTAAATTTTAAATAAACACCTAAATAAAAAAGACGCGATCTAATGCAAATCTGGTATTAATGGCATCCAGAAAACGCCGCACTTTTACATGCATTTGGTAATTTTAAAAACGTACTGCATATTGCAAAATTGATTTAAAAAATTATTTCAAATTATTTACACATTAAAAACGTAATGTAGAAATATTAACAAAAAGTTTTTCCAAATTTGTTTTAAAAAATTATTTAAAATTATTTACACATTAAACGTAATTCAATGTAAGTTTCAGAATTGTAGAAATATTAACTAAAAATTTTTGTAAATTTAAAATAAACAGATAAATAAACACTTTACCGGAATAAATTATTTATGCATTAAACGTAATTCAATGTAAGTTTCAGAGTTGTAGAAATATTAACAAAAATTTTTTGTAAATTTAAAATAAACATAAATAAAACACTTTACCCGAATTAACAGCTCAAAAAAGTAACTGTAATGTCGTGGATAGCAAAATCGCAATAGACAGAAAAATCAAAAAATTTCCCAAACCTCTCTACGAATTTTAAATCTCGCGGGTGAAAAAAAAAAATTGACTCTCTGATGGATTAATCACGCCAGTCACTTGGTTACCATGACAACATTGTCATGCAAAAAATGTCGACGTCTACCGGAAGGGAAATCGGTATGTCAAAAACGTCATCGGTTGAATTATACACAAGTACCTTTTTTTTTAGTATTTGCCTGACCTGCGTCAGATATTTTTCATTTTTGAATATTTTTTAGACCTGGATAATTCAACCGATGACTTATTACCCTGAAGGCATATCAGTCTAATCTTGCGATTTTTAACGTACCGTGTCCACGTGATCTGCGGACACATTTTAGCGATTACATGTGTCCGCAGATCACTTGGAGACATTATCTTAAAAATCACAAGATTAGACTGATATGCCTTCAGGGTAATACATCATCGGTTGAATTATACACAAGTACCTTTTCTGCTTTCAACAAAGACAATTGAATTTAAAGTTTTAATTTTCTGATTCTCTCCAACTAACTAAACAATTATTGTTTTGGATTTTCCTTTTATAGTCGTCGGGCACCTTATCTCTGGAATGCACAGATTCATCAAACATATTTCATTATTTATATTTTATTGGTTAATTCAGTTTGTGGCCAAGTAGATTTTGGGTTTATGGCTAAGTAAATTTTTCCACTGAGGTCTGTGTCTCTATCTCTGGGCGGGAACTCTTATCTATTTCGTAATCATTTCTTTAATTGTGATTTTGCCTTAAAGATCTGTTTGTAATTTTTTTATAATTAAAAAAAATCTTCGCTATTAAAAAGGTTTTTATTATATATTTTATTTAAAGATTAGAATCTTTGCTTCGATTCTATAACTTATTTATTTTTTTAAAGCTTATTTTAATGTTTAAATCAATCTAACATATTAATAATTCGTTATTTGTGCATTTTGACAGTTTGTTTTTAATTCTGTATTAGATAAAAAAAATTACTATTAGAATTTGGATGTAACGCATATATATATATCCCGTTACAATATATATAGACCATGACCATGGATTTCAACTTCTTACACACTATTTTAATCCATGATTTCTGTCTGATCTCTGATCATATGCGGCTTGAATCAGGGCATCACCACAACATCAGGACCGGGAGAAGACATCAACAACCATATCTGGAGACTTAGCAATGCATTTGGTTGGTGGTTTCTCGAAAGTAAAGGCAATCACATATTAAATCATTCTATACTCTGTATGTCTTTGCATTTGTTGTGTAAATATTAATTTAATGAGAAAAATATTTATTCTAGAATCTTTCATTGAAACAGACCTCATTGTAACCAGATGAAATTGAAGAAATTACTTCTACTTTAAAGATTTTTTTCTCATGTGTCATAGCATCAGCCAGGAAGTGAATCCACTATCCTGAGACAGCTGCTTGTAAAGCAGATGTCGCTGACCTCTCGACCACCAATGCTTGACTATTTTAAAGATTTACTATTATATATGACATATTATGCAAAATATGAAATAAACAGAAAAATGGGCCAACATATTCTATATATGGATATATTTTTTAGAACAGTTTTTTTTCTTTTCCTTTCTTTTTTTTTCTTTTTTTGGAATTGGAATGGTCATTCTCTTTATGAGTGGTTACTATTTTATTGAATGTATACATATACTGTGCTGGTCGAATGTGTGTGCTAATTTAACCAGGTTCGAAATGTAGATTAAAGTACCTCGACACCAATCATATGTGAAATCTAAAATCAAGAATACTAGGTACTCGGTCTTATTCGTCCATCTTTCGAATCTAACAATGAATCAACAACATGTCCGAGGCATGCATAGATCCACATTTTTCTGCCAGTCCTGCTAGCATTAGGGAGAAACAATCAACTAAAACTATATCATTAAACCTAACTCAAGTAATGATACATAACTCAGGTCATGTGTGAAAGACTATGCGATACTTGGATCATCAAAAATTTATCAAATAGATTAACATCAAAATATCATGTTTACAACTAATAAATAAAAACAGACTAATGTTTATTTTCATATTAAGAAAAGATACTTTAATAAAGATATTAATAAAAGAGAGGTTTTGTTTTCCAGTATTCCACAAATAGCACATTATCAAATCCCTCAGTAAACATAATCTCAAGATCTAAGTACTACTTTTGCAGTATGAAATATAGGTTTGCCATATTGGCCCACTTTAACATTTAAACAATGAACAACATATTTTGTGTGAGCAAGCTTGAATGAACTTTACAGTAATTTATTACTACCTTAACAAAATTGTACAATAATATTTCTTTGAGTCCGGCCCCCAGGAAATCAATCCAAAAATAGTTCTGCACAAACAAGTATACAGATTAATTTAAAATACTGATATTTTGCCAAAATCCTTATTTAATACAAATTTAAAAGAATTGATTTGCCACCAAATGCAAAAGGCTAAGTGATTGCTGATGAGTGATCAATGAATAAGAATATTATTAATGCCTGGAAATAAAATAAACCAGCCAAACTTAATTCGCGTAATGTTGAACATGGAAACCCAAATAAGAAGAGCAAAATAAAAATAATTATGCGCATATGCATAAACACAAATTTCAGGTGAAAGAAATTTCAAAAACAAAATGTCAGCCAGCCTAGCTTAGCTAGCTAAACATTTACGTAAATCCTTCATAACCTGAGAAAAATGAGAAACATTTATCTAAATTGGATGGCCATGGTAATCTAGGCAAATAGAAGATTTTTTTTATCTAGCAAATCCATAGGTAAGCAGAGTAGATGAGCAATCAACACACACAACAACAAATCAACTACAGCCAACCTCCCAGCAAAAAACGAATACCCATGAAAGAAACTTCCCCAAGCTAATGAGACTAAAATAAAATAAAGGCAACACTAAAGAGATTTCCCAAAATCCAGACTCGGCAGTAATACATGACCAGTTATTTGATGTCTAATGACATCACACAGGATGAAACCCATTTAATAAGCAAAAAATCTTCCCGATAAAGCAAGGTGGAATAAAATCTTTACATACGCTTTTAATAATTAACTCGTACTGTACACCTGACTTAAAACATCTATAATTACACCCCCCCTCTTTTTTTTCTCTTTTTAAAGAAAATAAAACTTTTAACTTTCAAGCATACAAAGGAATAGATTAAGCTTTATCGAGGAGGTCGAACTGGCTAACAATCGAACAGACATATTATATGAGTAGTAATATATAACATTTAAAATATACCTATAGATCAATACCAACACAGCATGAACAATAAGAGAAATATCCAATACTGATTTGATTTAAGAAATGAGAAATAGGAAAGGAAAGCATGAAATTATAAAGAATGATCAAACAACAAATAGCATAATACATAAAGTTACATTTATCAATTATTATTTTAAATTTAAATAGATTAGAGTTCACTTATCCAGTCTTATAATAAATAATAAATAAAAATACAGGAGAAAAAAAAGAGTGGTCCCCCTTTTTTTTTTAAATTTTTTTTCCAATTTTTTGTTTTTATTTGTAATAATAATAACAACAAGAAAAAACACCCCCCCCTCGTAAATTAATTTTATCAATTACATTATATTAAGTCAAAGAGTTAAATGCTAATAAGAACAAATGAAAATTTAAAAAAATAGGGAAAGTAAAAGTTCGTGAGGAGTTATTTTAAAATGTTACTGGCACTGGATTTTGGTCTTTGCAATGGTACAATTCCCACGATGCCTTGATTGGTTTGCCGACTGGAAATTCATTTGTACAGATAGCATGCTTATTATGTGAAATACCAATACTGACTGCAGGCAGACAGTTCAATTCACTTTATCGCACTACAATCTTTGGCATTTGGCTGGATAAAGACCCAGATGGCAAGCAAATCAGATAGAACTAGCCACCGTACATGGTCTTGTCTGAAAAATTAAGTAGTTCAACCATATCACCTCTCATTCTTTCCGTTCCAAAAAAAAAAAATTACATGTCCTTTTTGCATTTGTTCTCCCACTATTTATATCTTTTAGCAAAAACTCTGTCTATTGTGTTTCATATCATTTACATCTTGACAAGCCTCCCCTCCCCCTCTCATTTGTTTCAAAACAATTTTCTTTTTACCAAAATCAAACTTTAAGATTTTGTAATCTATTGTTACTTCATTTTTTTTTTATTAAAGAGGCCATACTTAATTGCCCTGAAGGAAACTCTAATTTAAATTTAATTTATTAAGGAATGTGGGAAGGCTTATCTAAAATAAATCACATGAAATATTTTTCGACATAAGAATAAGACAAATAAAAATATTATATTCTCAAGTTAGTTTTAGTCTCAACAGAACTTGCATTAATTTATACATATATGTTTACCACACATATATGCCTATTTTATAAACTATGACAAAAAAATATTTTTATAAACCACGGTTTCTTTTGATTACATTTACTTTACTAAATTATTTCTACCTGAATACCTAATTTTAAGGATCGATAAACAGATAACCAAAACACTTTATATTTTTGGTTAATGCAGAATTCTGTTAAATACTTTCATACAAGTAGAAACCAGGTGGATCTGACTTCCATATCCATTGCTTCAATACCTATTTGTTAATTCTAATATTCTCATGAATAAATGATAAATTCATAGTGTATTTCTGGAAGCTTCCATGTAATAAAAATATAGCTAAATAGCTGACGTTTCAGTATAGTAACAAGAGCTTTCCTTAGACTCTTTCTTCTTTCTCAAATCATAAGAATGTTTGTGATGAGATTTAAAATTTTATTTTTCATTTTGTTTTTTTTTCTCCTCATTCTCAAATTCTATTGGTTGAGAAGTTTTAAAAAATATTTTACCCTTTAATAGCTTTTTCCAAATGCTGTTAATTTTCTTTAATTCACACTTTTCATTTATGCTCTTGGGCCTTTTAAAAATCTCTATAGCTTCCCTTAGCAATCTCTGGTCATATTGTTCAATTCTTGCTAGAATATGTGTTTTATTAAAACTGATATCACGATTAGTTAATTTAATGTGTGAATAAATATCTATCTTGTATATATATATATATTTATAAAGGTGGGAATATCTATCTATCTGTATATATTGATATGCTCCCTATATTACATATTTGTAAATACAAGCTCATAAAGGCAATGTCATGCTATATATGATTTGCTTTATTGATTATTATATTGTAACCTTTTGAGTGGTTATCCATAGTAAAAGTAAAATATAAAATGCATATTATAGCTCAAAATTTTTAATTTTAAATAATTGTAATGCTGTAGATTTTTATATAAAACAGGCAAAACTTACTATATATATTGCCACACACAACAAGCTAGAGTAATCAATGGATGCCAGAAGGCTTGTGCATAAAATCCCCATCTAGTGCCTACTCATCCAATATTCCCAGACTAGTTTCTAGCTTATGGCCTTCGTCAGTGAGGAGCCTTGGATCTGAGAGCACTGCACCTAGATTTTAGGATCTAATGCAACCCTCCAGCAACCACCTTTTATCTCCATTTAACTACAAAACTATGAGTCTTAAATGAAAACACTTTAATGTTTTCAATCCAAGCCCATCAGCTTATATAGTCATATGGGTCTGAACCCAGTTCAGTATCCATACATTTTGGTGTCTTTGGTTCTTTAATAACCATATCCACCACTGTCCTATTAGGCAGGATTGGTTTTAAGCCAATAAACACCACATGACTATCATCTCTTATGGCTGTGTATAACTGTTGTTAAAACAGGCAAAACTCACTATATATATTGCCACACACAACAAGCTAGAGTAATCAATGGATGCCAGAAGGCTTGTGCATAAAATCCCCATCTAGTGCCTACACATCCAATATCCCCAGACTAGTTTCTGGCTTCTGGCACAAGCATAAGAGATGATGGTCATGTGATTTTGATATAACATGCATAAAAAAAAACTTAATACATAAAATTTAAAAGTAGAATTCTGTAGAGATATGTATTACCCATTACCCATTCGTTGTTTATAATTATTTGTACTATAAATCACTATATAATTTCAACACAATAGTTTTCAATCCAAACAAACATTTTTACTTATATAGATTTAGTAGGTTCAGTAAAAGTTGTAATAGTAATAAACTTAAATTTAATTTATTTTCCTTGCAATGCTCCTTTAAAAGCTAAATATATAGAATTATAGTAAATAAAATAAGGAACAATCATTAATTAGAAGATGGGGTATTTTAAAATTATCGTAATAATCATATATTTTAAGTATAAATATTTACTGTTAAACTTTATATTTTTACAGGTGGATCAAACTTGGTCCAGAGTTAACTTGGCCAAGACTATATCAATTAGATAGAATACTCTAATGAACCCATTGATTAACATACTCTAAGTAATCACTGTTATTATGTACATGAGGACTTCCTTGTGACAACAATTTATTATACATCAAACTCAAAAGACTTGTATCCATATTCCCTGATGGGCTCATAACTTATAGGACACTGATACTGAGAAGCAGGAAGGCTGTCCAAACATTGAGTAAACGTTTGACTATCTCCATTGATTAAGGACAATTCTCCTGACCTCTAAGAGGATAGGAGATTAGGAGGCCATCCAGGCCTTCGGTTTGGATGGATGTAGTCACTACAGACTTGAAGGGGCCCAATTTATATTTCTGAATATTTGAATTATATAATTCTATTGTACAAAAATGTAAATAATTGCTTGTAGATTTACAAATCAGGTATGTTTGCATTAACATGAAGGATGATCAGGACCCTCAGGAGTCGGAGTGAAGACACTGCGGATCGTGACAAAATTCAAGTTGTAATTTATTAAGCAGGCTGTCTTGATAGGTCCCTGTAGATTGTACTTATTATTTGACCAGGGTTATCAAAAGATGATTTTTGTACCCAGAAAAATTACATGTGAAATATTGATAATGTTAAATATGGTAATCACTAGAATTGTTTGTCAGTTGGATTATGTATAGGTGAAAAGGGGAGGTAGAATAAGTGTAACTTAGACATTATTGTAATCTAATGATATTGACGATGGACAAAGAGACACAAATAAATGTTCTTTTGAAAGATAAATTCAATTAATAATGCCATATATTATAACTATAATTATATTTAATATTTCAGTTTTAAAGAAATGATTTAAATTAATTTCGTTTGTAAAATATTCATTGATTTTAATTATTTTAAATATAGACAAAAAAATATTTATTTAAAAGTAATGATGAATTGATTTGAGATATTGAGGAATGAAATCTAATTAGGTCATTTTCTGACATCATTTTATCTGGGGGGGGGGGGGTTAAGAAAAAGTGAGCAGACGATCAAGATTGAATTCATTAAAAATAAAGTGAAGAGCTGTTCCAATTTTTTTTCATAAAAAGTATAAAAATTTAAAAATATTTTTAAATTTTAAATAGTAAAAGTAATAATTAAAAGTTGTCTAAGGATATAATATATTTTATAACAATCATTAACGTCATGGAGTGAATTTAAACCAGTTTCTTTATTAGGACCTAATTGCCGTCCTGAAAGTTAGCTCATAAGTAAAATGATATCTAAAGGAATTCTAAAAGAAAAACTAAAGTTATTATTTTTGTTTGGAATAACCATGAAAAAGAAAAGACAACTAGATTTACTTAAAGTGAAATATATCTGCTATAGCATAAGAAAACATTTGTTTATGTATGCCAGCATAAATACTTTAATTAGCTATGTATTAAAATCGAGGAACAAAGATAAAATACAGAGATATAAATTCTTAAAAGTTATAAAATTGGTTTATCGAATTTTAAAGATAATGACTTTGAATAGTGATAAATTTAGTTTTTTCCCAAGTGTCATAGCATCGGCCGGGACGCGAACCCGCAACCCGGGCAACTGCTTGTAGGCAGTCGCGCTGACCTCTCAACCACCAATGCATGACGTGATAAATTTAGTTGAAAGTAATTTTCTTATTGAATTGAATAATTGATTAATTATGAATATCTTGGAAAAATTAAAATAAGAAAATATTTAGCATATACTTAATGATGAATAAATGATAGAACCGTTAAAAAAAGAAGAATTAATAATTATCATGTTTTAATATAAGATGAAATCTGATCTAAATGAAGATTGCTTTTATATTAGCAAATAGCGTTATATTAATCTAGGAAAAGAATATTAAAAAATATGACGGATTATATGAGAGTCTGTGGAACTTTTAATAGTAAATACTAATAATAGAAATGCTATATTACAGTGTTATAAAATTATCTGAAGTTATGGATGGGTATTTAAAAACTTATGAAATTATTAAATAAAGAGAAATGAAGGAAAACTTATTGATGAGAAAATTAGTGTGTTGTGAATATTTATTTGTTAATCTACTTTGTGAGTATATTGTTATAGGTAGGATGACCAGACTGGTTCAATCAAAAATCGGGACATAATGACCAATCATTTTTATGGCATTGCATCCTTTTTTAATAAAACTCCTTCCTGTATATATATTGTGCCCTTTTCTATAGGTCAGAAATAGCTCATCACAGTAAATTACTAAAAATTTTAAATTTTAGAATGTGTTCTCTTGATATGTTGACTATATTTTATTAATATTGTCTTAAAAGTACGATTTGAAGCTAATGAAATTACATAGCGCATAATATTATAATGAATCACTTAAGAACAGTTATATAAAGTTAAAAATATTTTTTCATATGGTTGCAAAAGCTGGCCATAATAAATAACACAGCTATAAATATTTAAAAGTATGTTTAATAATTCAATTTTAATTGTCTTAAAATTTATAGTTAAATAAATATTATATTTAAATTTATAAACTATATTTAATAATTATAATTAATGTCATATATTTTAAAAGTAATCTTTATGATAGTGAAAGTTATATTTAATTCTATATTTTCCAAATTATTTTTCCAAATTTTATATAATTGTATTATTTTATTTAATACAACAAGTGTGGCAATTTATTATTTATTCCCAGACAAAAAAAATCGGATAGTCTGTCATGATTATTAATCATGTGACCTGTATAATAGTTACACACACTTGCTTGCTAGAATTTAGATTAGTCAAGTTCAAAATATTGTAAAATTGCATTATAGAATTGGATAGAATTATTACCTATCATAAAAATAAATATTAAATATTAAGTTAACTATCGTATAACATGTTTAAATAATGTAATAAAGACAAGTACAGTTAATAAAAAAAAAGTTAAATATTTTGTTAAAATAAAAATAGATAAATTAAATATTAAAAGTGGAATAATTTATTAAATATTGTTTTTAAAAGTTATTTTTAAAATATTTAAGTAATTTAGTAAAGTAATAATTGATTTAAAAGTTATATTTTAAATAATATTTTTTTAAGTTTTAATACGTCATAATTTTTATTTTGAAATTTAATTGTGTAAGTTTGCAACATTATGCAAATTTGATATCAAACTAAAAGTAAGGATTAACCAATAGGATAAGGTATTCTTACAGGGTGTAAATACCATTGCAGTTGATTTATCAGTGGGTGATTAATAATGTATTAAAGGTAGCTGAATCATATCAGAAGCTATCAAGGTGATTGTAATTTTAATTTTATTATTTTAGTCAATTTTAGTGCTCTCGTACAATTTTATTTGCAAAGCTAATTGATATTTTAAAAGAATTTGCAAAAGAGAGTTTAAACTAAAATATATTTAATAACTTCATTAAATATGTGTTGCTAATTTTTAAAAAAGTTCCGTTGCCAGAAGTATTTTATCAAATCTAATTTAGAACTTCGCGATAATAAAATGGATATACCAAGAAGTAAAATATATTCAATTTATAATATTTTAAAAATGTATATAATATTTATTGATACAGTTTCATTGATACTGAACAAGAGAACTGTTCTGATGAATAAAATAGCAGTATGGACATTGTACAAGAAACTTAAATGGAAAAACTATTTGCCGTCTAAATGTAAAGATGCATTATTTTATATAGTAAGATAAGTTTGTCCAGAGTTAAGAAACAATATGACAAGTATACTTTATGATAATTTTATAGAAATATCATATTAAAAGAGCAAATGTTATATCCTTTTTGAAGGAAACATTTTTTAAAGAAAATATTTTACAAGAAATTATTTAGGAAAAGACTCACAGAGAATATTTACTAAAGCGTATATATTATAAAAAAAACCTAAGTCTAAAAGGGTTAATACGCACTTATAAAATTTTTGTTTGGAAAACCTGAAAATTAAGATAATAATGAAATGCTGAAAATAAGTACTAAATGGAAATAAATTTACTAAGGAAGAAACCTATAAAGAAAGTAAATATATGATTAAATAAAAGGATGGAACCATGGAAATATATATTGCGCAAAAGTTTATCGGATAGATTAAGTTAAGCCAAATGGAATAGGATGCATCATTACGCCGATATGGGAAATTTAAAAAGCTTCATGGGATTATTTTAGTATTATGATTTCAATAATTATCTTTCTGGACTATGGAATCCATAAACTATTAATCTATAAACTCTTATAGGATGGATTGATAATTATTTTGTTTAGTTTTCAAGATTTAAAAAGACGTATTTTTTTTTACTATGTATTTTTTTTAAAAAATTGCTCACTGCCACCTGCCCGACAAATTGTCTTGTTCATCATCATAGCAATGGGGGAGGTGAAGGCTCTTGAAGAAATAAAGTGCTCTTGAAGAGAACATTAAAAAAAAAAAACTTTTGAGAAAGAAAATGGAAATATTTGAACCTAGGAAAAATATACGTTTTCATCTGAAGTTTATGTAAATATGCTTTTAATTTATTTACTATTTATTTTAAATGTAAATTTTTGATTAATAAGAATAGGAACATGAATATTAATTATTTATGGTATTAGAATCCTATAGTATAATATTTAATAGTTTAAATTAGAACATTTAAATAAAAACATGGATTTTTTTTATGTATGCGATGTTATTATATCTAGTTGGAGAAAAGAAGACTGCAAAAAGTGATAATGATGAGCTAATGTCACTTGGTAACAACTAATGAATTATTGATATTTATTATGATATATTTTCTTTTTTTTTC
Organism: Epiperipatus broadwayi; assembly: GCA_028023455.1. Taxonomy (NCBI): domain Eukaryota; kingdom Metazoa; phylum Onychophora; class Udeonychophora; order Euonychophora; family Peripatidae; genus Epiperipatus; species Epiperipatus broadwayi. The sequence continues at coordinate 15,274,138 of JAQFVV010006208.1, read as the reverse complement.
TTTTTTTTTTGCAGATTGCCTATGTAATAATGTATGATGTACGAATGTTAAAATATATGCATTATACAACACTTTTAAAATTATGAGATAAGGATTTATTTTGGGAATATGCATACTATAATTTTATAATGGTAATATAACACACATGGTGATGAATATTTATGTGATTCTTTTTTAAAGAACTTTCATATTATTGGATGATCAAAATATTTATGTGATTAGTTTAGAATAAGAAAGTAAAGCAAACTTTTCTTATGGATTAGTAAGATTGCTCTAATTATAGTTGAATTTTGTTATTATTTGAATATGTAAGCTAGTAATTTGTCGATGTAAGACCTGATAAATCTTTAGGAAATAAAAATAGGATAGTGACCTGGTATTAGTAATATGGTGAGCATGAATCCAGGAGATTATTAAGTTAGGATATTTAGGGAATATGAATAGTATTTTATAATATTTGTAGATGTGCAATGCAGTTAACAAAGCCCTGTAATTGTATATTTGTTTTGGACAGTGTTTATTTTCTTGGAGTATTGATGTTCAATAAATCTGAAGGAATAGCTTGACATCATTTATAGTATTTGAGGACATTAGACAGAATAGGTCATGCCTCTAGTTTTATAAATACACTGTGCCATGGTATATGTTTATTCGATATGAGTTATGAGTTATACTCTAGTTTTTCTTCCCCATCCTACAAATCTATTTGCTATCTAGATTTTCAAAAAGTAGCTACATCATACAGTATGGTATATTTAAAACAAAATAATAGATGATTTAGAGTTAAAGATATGCAATTGTTTGGAATGAGATGAGTTCATTTACTTGTATGAAGAAATAGAATTTGTATGAATTGGAATTGAAAATCCAATGGACTTCAAATGAAAGAATCATAAAATATGTTATAGATTTATTTTATTTTGGAAATAAATATAAGATCTTAAGAATAAAATATGTAAAGCAAAGTTGCTTTTGAAATATTAAATAATATTAAAATATTTATTTCAATTTTTTAAAAATGAGTACTGCATATTTTTAATATAATGCTATAAAGTAAAAACAATCTACACAATAAGTTTAGATACAATTTATATTTATTCAATAATAGAGAATGTATCAGTAATTATAATTATATAATATTATAATATTGTTATAATGGAATGTATTATAGTTAATAAATACAGTGTTGTGAACAATATTATCCATGATTTAGAAATAAATTATCAATAGATATTTTACATGATATCGTTAATATTGCTAAAGTGAAATTGTCTAGTAAAAAAAAGATATCCATGTTCTCGATTAGTATTTTTTATGTTTATCCGTACTATGTTTCTATGGATGTTTTAATAAAAAAAAGAAACATACTTGAATAATAGCTAAAGGATGTAAAATATATTTTGAGTAAGCATTAAATAAATGTAATTTTTTTTATATAAGATTGATCAAACAAGGATTAATAATATTGTATTATTTTATCTTTTTTTTTATATTTAAGTCAGAGTAAAGACTTAATGAGGTTCGAATATAAAGAATGTATAATGGTACAAATCTTTAAGATATTTTAAATGTACATATTGTAAATAAGTTGTTATGTTGTTAATGTAATAATAAACTTTGTTAAAATTTGTTTTTTCAAAAATTTGTGTGTCTAGATTGTTTATTCCTCCCACTACACTGCATGAGATCACAATATATCCATAATAATAGAAACAAACATAATTTTGCACAAAAGATAAATAAAGAATTATTTTAAGAATTCGAATATTTTATTGGTATTCATTTAATTAAGTAATCATAGTTTTACATTATCTTATGGTCATAAATTAGTTATCATAATAATACATTGAATTATGTGCTATCCATTTCCACACACTTTTGTTTATCAGATTATCAAATGCTACCACGTATTTATTATATTATTACATGAAGATAAAAGATTATATTATATTATTTTATTATGGTAATAAAAATATAGTGAAAAGAAAAGATGTACAGAATTAGTTATACAATGAAGAATATTATTAGGTTGTCATCGATAAGCAGATATATCCCACTGGATGGCGCTGTTTTCGCACTAAAACACATAAAAATGCAGTTTCCGCAGCTGACTGCTTCGAACCTACATTTTCTATAATACAACTTTTTTGTTGTGCTACATATTGCAGGCCGCTATGTCGCGTCACAGTACAGCATGTATGTTTTACGCAGCAAATACATTTTCCAAATTCGCACAGTTTATGAAATGATTTCGGCTTGGGGAGAGGGTGTGTTTTTTTGAATTGGATGGAAATGTTGTTTTCATTGGATTTTTTTTATTTTAAAGTATTGAAATGTTCAGATTTTGTAAAGTAATAATTAACAGACTTTTTACACCATAGTGTATTGAAGTTTTAAGTAGTAAATGTTGACGAGATATATGTATAAAGTTATTTGGAATTAGGTAACAAGTCAAGTAACGTACTGTTCGTAACATTCCACAAGACATTTTAAGATTGTACTGTGTGTATATTTTTGAAATAAAAAAAAAAGCATTAACACAAAAATATCCAGTAAGAAAAGTACAATTGTACACTGTTTTTTTAAATGTCATAAAAAGCATATATTATAAACATTTTATATATATATTTGTCATTGTTTAAAAAAGTTTTAGTTTCTTTCTTTTCTCCGACTATTGTTATTCTTTGTTGAATATAGTTTACATTTATTGTTATCATTTATTTTATAGATGTTAGTAAAAAAAAATATTTACAAAAATACGATTTTGATATTTTTTATTTTAACCGTAAACCTAACCCTAAAGCTAACCCTAATACTAACCCTAAACATAACAACTTTTACTTTTAGTTATCATTCTATTTGAAATAAAAACTAGCGGTAAACAACAAAAAAAAAAAGCCGTAACCCCAGTAAAAAAATCTCTGATAGAAAATTGATTTTTTCTAATAAAAAGAAAACTAAAAAAGACGAATCAAATTGTAATTTGTTTATTTTATTTTACATTTATTATTATTATTTAATTTGTATACGTTAATAAAAGAATAATATTTGAAATTAAATAATATTTAAAAAAGATGATTTTCTTTTGTTTTTATTTTCACATTACAAAAAACACATCAAAATGATTATAATTAACGGCCCAGGAATGATCATATTTTATAGTTTAAGCGTGAAAAGTGCGCCATCGAGTGGGATATAGTAGTTATTCGACAAGAACCTATAATTATTATTTATTATTATTAGTTTAAGTGTAGTAGATTATGACATAAAAATCCCTTCGCATATTTTACTACCGTAGTTTTAAAATTAACTTAGAACAATTTTATGAACCTGAGATTTTGTTGAGCTAAATTATAGTAGATAAAGATTAAGATTCAATTATTAGTTTAATCTAAGTGAGTAGGATTTCTTAAAGTCGTAAGAATACTATAAGTTATTATTTGAAATAGTAATAAAGGGGGATAGTGTTCTTATGTCATTGAGGTAGTATCCTGTAGGATATTGGCTCAATGTAATCTATCTTGTCACCTGTATTTTCACTTCCATGTCTCATGAAAATATTAAATGTTTATTTAATTTATTTTTATAAACTGAACCTTATTTGTATTTTAAATTTGAGCTAGTGAAACATTTAATTTTAATGCTGAATATTTTATTTATTATTTTTAATGCTGAATATTTTATTTATTAATTATTAACTGAGCTAGAACCCGTTTTATTTAATATAATATACTGCCCGGAAGTGAGGATGCAAACGGACCAGGTTAGGATATATATTCATCGTTGTAAGTATACTTCCCCTTTTGCAAATAGTCTATTGTTTAGAGTTATTAATATTCCTATTAATTTTATCACTGTAGAAAATTAATATCAACAAAGAAGTATTAAAACTACACTATCAATCAAAAGTGAAAACACAGTTCAAATTTTAGCCTATAAAAATCCAACTGTGCATGCTCCAGGTCAGGTTGGACATGAGAACACATCTAGTTTGAAAACCCAGTCACATAATGTTATAGCAATCTTTGTTTCATGGTTGGAATTTGTCTGAAGTTTTTATAATATTACTGTAGAAACTGAAATGGACAGAGAGGGTTAAGAAACTATCATTTTTGCAATGAATTATTTATGTAAGACAAATAATAATTATGAGTATTTGAAAATTGGGACATACAACAGTTCCAAAAAGACATTTTGGGGACACTGGGATATCTAATCAAAAATGGGGACAAATCCTAAAAAATTGGGGCATCTGGTCAACCTAGTTATAGGGGATATTTATGTGCATTTAATTTTAAATCCATCAAGATTGGAAAAGTCATTCAGGTTGCATCGAATTTAGAAATTTTTATCAAGTTGTTGTTAGGATTATTTTTTAAATATTATACTTAAATGTACATATGTTTAATAAAAAGAGAAAATGAGAAGTACAAAGCTCGTGAGGAATTGTGAACTTCGATTTAGATAATATGGGCATATTAAACTAGGAGGTGAAATGGGTTCTCTTTTAAAAAGAGAGAGAGAGAGAGAATGATTTATTTTTAATTTTAATTTTTGTACTGATATTTTTTTTATAAATGTAATATTCTGTAGTAGATTTATCAATACTTGAAATAATTTTGATATGCCAATAATCATCTAGGATTAAGAGATATTATATTAATCTATTATGATTTGTTTTATTTTTTTTTAAAAATGAAGAGTATGCTTAGAGAATGAAGAGAGTATACATGAGTTACAGAATAAAAGTGAGTGTGGATACTATAATACTTTAACTCTAAGCTTTAGTAAGTATAAAGTGTTATAAGTTGATTGTGGTTGAATTTAAAATATAATAAAATATCTGTGATGAGTGGATTGAAATTCTGAGGATGAATAAAAAATTACAGGATTCCATGAAAATAATAATAAATATACTATAAAGTATAATGTTATCTATAATAGTATGAAACAGAGTGAATGAAAATGAGGAAAATAATTATGATCTCATTTGTTATATTAGAAAAATGATCATATTGACAATGGTAAAGATAAAATATTTGTTTTGTCATATGATCTCTAATATTGATAGATAAAGATAAGAGAGGAAGATTGGATTATATTATAGGTCTAGAGGTAATTTATAGTAGTAAATGCTAAGATATAGTATTGAAAGATATGTTGAAATTCCAGAAGAGAATATAAAATACCATCCTGAAGAACTGAGCAGATAGTGTAAGAGGATTAATCTGTACTATCCATATATTTTATTAGAAGGAAATTAGAAGATGTTCCACAGAAATATGAGTGTTGTATATACCATAAGAGCTTGATATATAAGCCAGGAGAAATTGGGGTAAGATCATTAGGAAAAATGACTAATTGCCCAAATATTCTGATATTGTACTTTAAATAGATTCAGTTTATCTGTGAAGTTGTTTGTGATATAAGAATGAATAAGTATCGAAAGTTGACTAGATATTTTTAAGAATTTCATAGTTTTGTGTTTCTGCCTAAGTTTTGTCAGATTAGCATTAAAGTTGTGAGACCATACACAGAACAAATGCTTTGTGTTCAATTATAATCTAAATAAATTGTTGTATAAATAATGATACCTGAGATCAAAATAAGCCAGAAAATGTAAATGAGAAAGAATAATACATCATAAAACTGATAGTGTACAAAATAGAATCCTTGATTTCATTATTCAGTTTTAAAAAAGAGAGAGAGAGAGAGAAAAAAACGGGGGAAACATTATTTACATTGCTTTTGTTTTTTAATATTACTACAACACTAATTTTGTCAAAAAAATTGTAGTGTCATTTATCCATACAGATTTTGAGTATGAATTCTAATTAAAATCTTATAACATTATTAAAATATTTGAAATTATAAAATAAAAAGTAACTATGGAAAGATAATAAGATAACCACAAGATAACTCATGGATGGTAAAACTGTTAGATAATATTAAGAAAGCATACATGATGGTAAGAATGATATACTTATTGTTTTAATGAACTAAGTAATAAATATAAAAGAAAGACTACAATGTATAGAATGATTATTATTTTATCTGTTATTAATGTAAATAATTTTATTGCAAATTTTTGAATATTTAAATAATAATTTTGTGAATTAATTATAACTGAAATACAGGCTCATTTTATACCTGTATCAATATATGTAATATATAGGGTATATGAGCACAGACTTTCATACGACCCACTACTCTCCACTCTATCTCATAACACTGATACCCTTGAACACATATATGTTGAAAAGATAAATAATCACCAATTTGCGTATTTCATGCTAAAACAGCAATCATCAGTTGGTCCAGATTATCATCTCTACACATATATGCAATAAGTGCTCAGATATATATTAAGATAGTCAATCTTCATACTTTAATGTAGTGTTTATAGCTGCTTGTTATTAATTATTATTATTGTAAAACAAATGAGTTTGTATTAATTTATTGTAATTGGGAGTCATCTCCATCACGAGGTCATATCCATAAACACATTATCCACATAAAATTATACATAGCAAATATTTATTATGTTTTATCTGATGAGTTATATTCAAGAATTTATAATTGATACATTACTCATTAATTACTTTAAAATTATAATTATATTAAAGAGAAGTTGTAGTATTTCATATTTTCATTAAATATAAAAGAATCTTGAAGATTTATTTGAAAAGTACTATTAAGTATTATAAAATGGAGAGCATATAGTAGAAATTAATAATATAGTTTAAGTGTCACATTCTGATTTTGAAATCCAGTTTTGGAAATTTATTTTATATAATAAATTTAGAAGTATTGCATTATTTCAAAGTACAAGTTATTGATACAATATAATGTTTGTAATTTTGAAGGATATTCTCTTATTCTTCTCTTTCACTTTTTTTGCATATCTCCATATAATCATATATATTGCTTATAACACTTCTTTCATATACACTTTAATGCAACAAATTTTCTTAAAAACTTCTTTATTTTCCTTACAGTTTCGGCTGACCAGCAGTCTTCATCAGAGCTCTAATTAAAGCAGAGAAGATAGAGCTCTGATGAAGACTGCTGGACAGCCGAAACTGTAAGGAAAATAAAGAAGTTTTTAAGAAAATTTGTTACATTAAAGTGTATATGAAAGAAGTTTTATAAGCAATATATATATAATTTTGAAGGATCTAATTACAATGGGTGAATGCTAAGTAACTAAGAAATGTAGTTAATTGAATTAGATTTAATAGATAATAATTGGATAATAAAGCTTAATTATAATAAAATGAATATTCTATGGTGATTGTTATTAATATAAGTATACAAATAAATCTTAGGAAAGTAAATTAAATTATTTAAGTGAAGATAATGAATAGATAGTGATGTTAATTTTCATGTCTTATTAATACAGTTAGATTAATTTTCAAATAAGAGATTAATCAATGTTTGTAATGATAAGTATGATTTTTATTTAAATGATGTGAATCCCAATAAAATCCCTCTTGTGATTCAATTATTTTATTATCAATATAATTGTTATATATATATATCCAAGAGATTGTAAAAGACCCAGAAAGAGACCACATGTGAGATGGATGAATGAAATAAAAAAGTGTGCAGGGGTGATGTGGAGAAGAGAGGCTAAAGATAGGAAAAGATGGATTGAACTTGGAGAGACCTTCATCCTGCAGTGGATTGATAATAGTTGATGATGATGATGATAATAATTGTTATATTAAATTTTAGAACAGAATAATTATGACCCTGAGATATCCATAGGATAGAGTTAATTCTTTTCATTTAATGAAGTTTTTGTTTTTAATAGTATTATTTTGAGCTTCTTAAATAATAGAAGAGTAGTTACGTCATTATTTAAAATAAAATATTATTTTAGTCATTGTTTGTTGTGGGGATTTTCCTAATATTTATAATAGGATAATAGCAGGAGAATTTTTACAATAGCAATGCCATTGTGGAGTGTATTTTATATACTTTTCAATGTTAAAACCTCTAAGTTATAAACGTCCCTAAAGTCTATCTTATATTTTTTTATGTATCGTAAGTTTCAAACCCAATAGAGAGACTTACTACTTTAACGTTCTTATATTTGATGATTTATTATTGAGCTAGTATAGTAGATAGTAAAGAAGGTATCTTATAGGTTGAACAACCAAAAGGAAAGGTTACAATATATATATTAAGTAATAACCTGTATATTTATACTTTACGTTTATCTTCAATATAATAATATTAATCGTGCTTTCACACTTCCAACGTAAAGCTATAACAATAAATTGAAAACTAAATTAAATGGCTGAGCGCTTTCAAGAAAATGGCTACGAATATGAGAAGTACATCTTCTTGAAAGCGCTCAGCCATTTAATTTAGTTTTCAACGATTTAATATTAATATATATATAAATGACTTAAACAGTAAGATCACATAACTAAGGTCTGAAACTAAGAAAAAAAATAAAATGCTGTATTTGGCAGAAAAATTATTAATACCTATTTCTTGACTTTATAGCCATTTTTGTATTTCTACAATGGCAAATAAGTGAACTAAAAAAGCTTTGGTTTAATAAATAAAAATCCAGCTAACCTATTAATATAGACATCTAATTGTTGACAAATGAGATTTAAATCAAAATACTAACATTTATAAAATAATAACATCTAATTTTGTCATTTATTTAGCAAACTTTGATCCTTTGGCTAAGATAATAGGAGAAGGACATGCAACAGTACCAAAAGACGATGATGCAGCGTTCATTCGTTTTTGGGAAAATGTCATTGTGGTAAGAATTCTATACGTGCATTTGTATTTATGCGCATGTGCAAATGCAATTGATATCTGATAGCAAATAAGCTTTAGCTTTTATTAGTTAAAGATTTACCTTTGATACAAATTTATGTTAAAGGTAAATCACTGTAAGAACAATTTAACCAAAATTTGTTCGAGGAACTTGTAATCGTTTTTTTAAAAACCAAATAAAACCTTAATCTGTAAAATTTTAGTATGTATTTTTTTAAAATCGGTCTTACATTGTGTGGTTTAGATATTAACCAAGAATTTCTGGATGAGACAAACTACTAATTTTTTTTTAAAATGAATTTAAAAAGCTTTTTATTGAATTTTCTAAATAAAAGACTAACTTTATTATAATCTGAAACTTGTAGATATTTCAATTTTAGATTTCAATTAGTATCTTAAAAAAAAAAAAAAATACCAAAAAGACGTAATTACATACATCGTATCAAACTAGTTATTTTTCTCATTGTAATAAGAAAATAATATTCTTTTAATATATATATATAAACAAGTATGTTTGCAGCATTTATGTGCATATATATATGACATATACTATATTCATAACAAAATGAACTGTGAAAACAGAAGTAAAACCCGCCATATAGTACTACCACCTAGTGCAAGTCAGAATAATCAATTGGTGAAAGAAGGTTATACCTTTTCATCCAATATCCCCATGCTAGTTTCTAGCTTGTGGCTTTCATTAGTGAGGGGCTTTGATTCTGAGAGCACTGCACCTAGTTTTAATGCAACGCTTCAGCATCCAACTTTTACCTTTTTAATTAGCTATAACACTGTGAGTTCAAAATGAACACACAATAATGTTTTCAATCCTAGCTCATTCGATTGTAAAGTGATATAGATCTGAATCACGTTCAGTATCTATACGTTTAGGTGTCTTTGGTTCTTTAATAACCATAGTCAACATCATCCCATTGGGAATGAGTGGAATGACTAAACAATGCATGATCACCATTTCCTATGCTTACACAAGCTGTTAAAAAAGAGGCAAAACTCTTCATACAGCTTGTGTAAGCATAGGAAGCAGTAATCATGTGCTGTTTCATAGTTTAAAATGAACTGTAGTTAACTTTATAAGATTCATCATATCACTATTAATTATATAAGTCATTACTAAACTGTAGTCAGATTACAAATCTCTATATTCCCAGTGAGATTTATTATATGGTATAGAAGATAAAGATCATACCATAAACTGTTTATATCTTAATAATTATTTATATGATTTCTATTGACATAAAAAAAATTTATAAACTTAATTTGTTTCATTTTAATCTATATGTTTGAAATTAGATAGATATAATGTTCACGTGAATAAGCAGATGTTGAACATTGAAACAGTTGAAATATATTATTACAAGAAGTAAATGAGATAATTATTTTACATCAAAACCTAAAAACCCATCAAATCTGCTCACAATTATAAAGATAAAACCTCATATGATCAGTATATACATAATGTTAAAACCACTAAACATCACATGATCACTATTTCTTATGCTAGCACATTACTGTTATTAAACAGGCAAAACTCTCCATACAGTAGTGCCACTCAGTGCCAACCAGAGTAATCAATGGATGCCAGAAGGCTTGTGCATAAAATACTCACTGATGAAGGCCACAAACCAGAAACTAATCTGGAGATATTGGATGAGTAGGCACTAGATAGGGATTTTATGCACAAGCCTTCTGGCATCCATTGATTACTCTGGTTGGCACTGAGTGGCATTACTGTATGGAGAGTCTATCCTGTTTTTATATACATAATGCTTTTAAGGAACAAATTTATTCTACTCTAGTTATGGCAAAATTGGAGCAGGTAAAGTACGCTCGCTGATTTAAAGCAATGTATAGATAGAGACACGTGATGTTTTTCAAGCCAAGAAATATAGATGCTACAGTTATTAAAAACTGAGGTTGCCAAAATATGTAGATCCTAAACTGGTGTTAGATCTAGCAAGTTCACTGAATGTAAAACATTAAGGTGTTTTTGAATTTCAGGCAGATGGCTTGATAGTAAAAAAAAAAGGAAATAATGGCTACTGGGGGATCAAAAATATTCAACTGTTCTAAATCCAGAATCAAAATACCTCACTGATAAAAACCATAACCTAGAAACTAGTCTGCTTATATAGATAACATTAGTACTGAATAGAGATTTATTAAGTCTTTGTTATTTATTGATTGCTCAATCTTACTCTATTAGCTGAATTAGAATAAAGGAAATAGATTTGTTAACTTATGAACGGTGATTTAGATAATCTTAGTAAAATTAAATACTGTTGTAACTAATTAAATAAATAACAATAATGTCTTTTCTACATAAATATTAAAAATAGTCATACAAAATCAGTAGGCCTTTAATCTCAATATGTACAAATAATTATTGTTTTATGAAGTATTAATATTTACTAAGGCAGTAAACCTAAAGCATGCAGTTGAAAATGCGATGGTAGGGACCTCTACAGGTCTTAACCACAAGCTTACACATTGGAAGAAAAGAGGGGAACCCTTCTTTACTTTGACCTACTTTCTATATAAATAGGTGAAGCTGAAGTGGTTAGATCTGAGAGCGTGAAGCTATTCAATACTTCACTGATTAAGTCCACAATTCCTATTATACATTAGTACTCACAAAATCTTTTGATTTATAACGAGTCAATGGAAAGATCTTATAGTTAGAAATCTATTACGATAATTTAAAGTTGTAATTATAAATTTATTTAACACACATTGATTATGTAAGTAATGTTTAATAAGGCAATAAACCTAAAGCATGTGCAGTTGAAAATGCGATGGTAGGGACCTCTACAGGTCTTAACCACAAGCTTACACATTGGATCTTTCCCATAGCATTACCAAATTCATCTAATATTAATTTCATCTATGTTCTTTATTACTTTTTATAACCAACTATGACAGTTTCGATTGTATCTTCTTCAGATACATGTAGAAGTTCTGAAGAAGATTGCTGGGGTAATCAAAACTGTCAATAGTGTATTATAAAAAAGTATTGTAAAAAGTAAGTTCTGAAGAAGATTACTGGGGCAATCAAAACTGTCATAGTGGGTTGTAAAAAAACCATTGTAAAAGTAATAAAGAACATAGATGATATTAATAATTATTGTTTCTTTTTGCTTACTAAGGGCTGGCCTCTATAAAGACAAGTCATTTTTATAAAAAGCTTGCCATATCTTAGTTATCATTGGTTATTGAACTCTAATTGTTATTTAAATTGTGATAGTCATATGTTGTTAATATCTCAAATAATTTGTTTTCTCTTTCTCCACGATAAGCTCATAGAAGAGATTTAACTAGCAGATAGTTTATATTTACTGATCTTCTTTAATTGTTTATCAACTATAAATAGTAAAATAGTTGTAATTGCATCACCCACCCTATGCAGCTCAGTTACTATTACAGTGCCATTAATAAACAGATTTAAATTAGATAAATAGAGAGAAATGAGGCGTGTATAATTTACTATAACTTATTATGTATTATTATTATCATTTTAATAAAAGCTAAATAATTTTGTTGTTTATTGTATTGTTTTGTTTCATAGATCAAAGGTTGTAGGTGTCTTTAATTATTCCATGATATGCTAATAAATATGCATATTCACACCATTATCTCACACTTGTATGTGAAAATCCATAAATTGGGAAGAATATTTTATATATTAATTCAGCTGGAGTTTGTTTACCCAGGGTATGTTGACTAATACAAGATCTCCTTTGAATTGACATGGATTTGAATTGTTGTGGGTTTTTACCTGTTTTCATATGTGTCAATCTCTCCTAGGCTTTATACCAATCCTTGTGACTATTTCCACAAGGATCACATAGTTAGATTTGGCTGAAATAAAATTTGGATTATTTTCCCAAAATGAAATCTTATTAGCTAATTTCTGTGGACTTATTGTAGGTCCAATTAATAAATTAACAATTTATTTGGTCTAATTGACACATTCTTAATGATTGTTGTGTAAATTAAAAAAGTTTGTTCAATTTTTGTATGACTCTTTCACAGAGATTGGACTGTGGATTTCTTATGGATATGAAAACATGTTAAATGTTATTCTTACTAATCCAATTTTTCTATTCTTTAGAGTGCCATGATCAGTTAATATAATTTTTGGTTTTCCTACAAATTAATTTTTGAGGTTATTAATTGTATTTTTAACATTAACATTTCTCATGGGATATGCAAAAACAGATTTAAAAAATTCATTGTATATAACCACCAGGAATCTATCAATATGTTATTAAAACAGGATCTTCATATAGTAGTGCCACTCAGTGCAAGCCAGAGTAATAAATGGTTGCCAGAAGGCTTATGTATAAAATCCCTATCTAGTGCCTACTCATCCAATATCCCCAGACTAATTTCTATCTCGTGGCTTTCATCAGTGAGTAGCCTTGAATCTGAGAGCATTGCATCTAGATCTTAGGATTTAATTTAATCCTCCAGCAGCCACCTTTTATCTCTACTTAACTACAAAACTATGAGAATAAAATTGAAAACACAATAATATTTTCAATCCAAGCTTATTAACTTATATAGTCATATAGGTCTGAACTCAGTTCAGTACCCATACATTTTGGTGTCTTTGGTTCATTAATAACTATAGCCACCCCTATCCTATTAGCAGGATTGGTATTAAACCACTAAACATCACATGATCACCACGAGTAGGTATTAAATAGGGATTTTATGCACAAGCTTTCTGGCATCCATTGGTTAGTCTGGCTTGCACTGAGTAACATTACTGTATGGAGAGTTTTGCCCATTATAATAACAGTTATGAGCAATCATAAGAAATGGTGATCATGCGAATCTATATTGTCTGAATCAATAGTCAAAATTTTGTTTGGTTTATTTGATATGATGAATTTTGTCTGCATTCTTCTAATTTGTGGTTTTGATTTGAGACTAAAAGTATAACATTTGGATACTTATATAAAAAATTTCACTAAAAAGAAACCCATTACCTTGAGTCAATAGTTAATCTTAATTTCACTAAATTATTCTTACATAATTAAATCACTTTCCCATAATGATTAATAATTTTAATAAAGGAAGATAAATTCTAATTATAAAATAAAATAAAATAAATTTATTAAATATTCTATACATAAATTAATGAAACAATAAAGCAACAACAAAAACATCTACATCACATTAAAATGATGATGATGATAAAATACATATAAGGCTTTAACCTTAATACTATGTGCCTTGAGTGCTTAATTTTACCATGAGAGGGACATCTACAAATCTTAACACAAGATTACAATTTTATAAAGATAAGAGCGGCCATCTTATCTTCAACCTACTTTCTAATTATATAAGCAAATCTAAAGTATTTTGATTTGAGAGTGTGAAGATAGTATGTTCTTCACTAATTAAGTCCACTATAAGATGGCTGCTCTTATCTTTATAAAGTCATAATCTTGTGTTAAGATGCATAGAGGTCCCTCTCATGGTAAAATTAAGCACTCAAGGCACATAATATTAAGGTTAAAATCTTACATGTATTTATGTGCTAACCATGTGCTTAAGAATAATTAATGTTTACAACTTTAAATTGATTTGAAATATTTTTAATTATGAGATCTAAATATTAACTCTGTGAATCATAAGATTTCATGAATGTTGATTTCTAAATGAGGTAGTGGACTTAATTAGTGCAGAATGTACTAGCTTCACATTCTCAAATCAAAATGCTTTAGATTTGCCTATATAATTAAAAAGTATGTTGAAGATAAGATGGCTGCTCTTATCTTTATAAAGTCATAATATTGTATTAAGATTTGTAAAGGTCCCTCTCATGGAAAAATGAAGCACTCAAGATGCATAGTATTAAAATTAAAGCTTTATATGTATTTATGTACTAACCATGCACTTAATGGTTATGTTCCTACAAGGTGTGAAATGTGGAGCTGAATGCTCTTACAGAACACTGATTAAATGAAAGGTGGAGATAATGTAATTTACTGGATACATTTGAACTTAATTTATTTTTTAAAGTAATGATTGTTACGATGTATGTACTGAATCAAATGTAAATATAGTTTTTTTAAATAAAAAAAAAAGAATTAGTGTTTACAATAATAATAATAATAATAATAATAATAATAATAATAATAATAATAATAATAATAATAATAATAATAATAATAATAATAATAATAATAATAATAATAATAATAATAAATTATGTGCCCCTTCCATAATCATATATAAAAGTTTCTCTTTTATTTATGTATATTTTAATCTCTTATTAATACCACTATTATAGTAACTATCCTCCTCTATGGGTCAATGCAATTATAAATATTTTTCTATTTATAATTGATAATTAAAAAAGATCAGTAAATATAAATTACCTGCTAGTTAAATCTCTTTTATGGGCCTATTGTGAGAAAGAAAAAACAAATTACTTTATAATATTCAATTTAAGCACACACCCACATCACTGTTGTGCCTTTACCAAATGTCTTTATATTATGCATATCTGTGACAAAATTTAATTATAATTAGTTGATATGTTATTCGCAGCTTTCATTCTTTATAGTATTGGATATGATCTTGTATAAGTCTTTCAGGTGGAATACCAATATATTTCCTTTATTTATAACAAGAATAACTGCTAGTATAATTTCCTCAAGTTACGAAACATGTATATTGAAAGAGAATAATTTGTATTTTCACTTTTCCTGTTATCCTTAAGAAAATACAACAGTAATAAAATAACAATGCTGATTTATACAATTTGAACGTATGCTCTTGTGGAATTTTTCCTTAATTAGAAAATTATTAACATGTGCAATCAACTAATGATCTATACAATTGAAAATATATGCTCTCCTGGAAAATTAACTTGGTATCAAAATATCATAAATGCTGACAGATAACCATCTATCATTCTAAAAAATAAAATATTTCCTCAACTGAAAAACAGTATCATACAAATAATTAAATGTAAATATATACACACATATACACATAATAATTAATAAAACAAGACACAAAATGTGTAACTTGCTTTTAAGCTTGTACTAAAATATTCACTAGATGGAGCTTACCACTAGCTCCTAACAAGCTTTAATTATAGTTGCCAAAAGAGAGAAAATTCAAAATCTCTATCGGAAAAATCCTCATCCCCAGACCAATTGGTTTCGAGCTTATGGCTGATGCTTGAGTTGGAATTTTAGATCTAGTGTCTGAAATCCTAGTTCCTCACTGAGGTGAGACATAAGCTTGGAACCAATTGGTCTGGGAATGAAGATTTCCCAATAGAGATTTTGAATTCTTTCTCTTTCGGCACTTATAATTAAAGCTTGTTAGGAACTAGTGGTAAACTCCATCTAGTGAACATATGCACATGTGTTGTATAAGCATATGATGGACTGATCTTATATTCACATAAGAATGACATAAAATTATCAATACCAATAATGATTAAAACTTTTGATTATCAAGATATAGATAGATAGACCTGAGATATTGTCATATTATGAAGAATACACATGTATTTATCGAAATACCACAGCAATTATTAAATTATATAATGGAAGTAAAATATTAATATAAAAAAGAGTATATAACAGAGTAATTTCATATCTCCAATACTTTTAGAGCAATTTTACAAGATGTATATTAAAAATTAAAATGGGAAGATATGGAAATTGAAGAAACGAGGATTATTTAAATCATTTAGATGATGAGTACCAAACCCTCCATACAGTAGTGCCACCAAGTACAAGCCTTCATAATCAATGGATGCAAGAAGGTTTGTGCATAAAATGCATTTCTAGTACCTACTCATCCAACATCACCAGACTAGTTTTTAGCTTGTAGTTTTCATCAGTGAGGAGCCTTGAATTTGAGAGCAGTGCATCTAGATCTAAGGATCTAATGCAATCCACCAGAAGCCACCTTTTATCTATTTGGTTAACTATAAAGCCAGGAACCCAAGATGAATAACATCATAATATTTCCAACCTAAATTCATTTGCTTATATAGTCATATAGATCTGAACTGATATATTTTAGTGTCTGGTTTTTCAAAAACCTCAGTCACCATTATCCTATGGGCAGGTTATAAAATCATCAAAACATCACATGATCACCTTTCATATGCTGTTAATAAGAGTATTAAACTTTCCCATACAGTTGTGTCACCAAGTGCAAGCCTTTATAATCAACAGATGCAGGAAGATTTGTGCATAAAATCCCAATTTTACCAAATAGGTAAAAGGTGGCTGCTGGAGGGTTGCATTAGATTCTAAGACCTATGTGCAGTGCTCTCAAGTCCAAGGCTCCTTGATAAAAGACACAAGCTAGAAACTAATCTGGGGATGAGATTTTATGCACAAATCTTCCTGCATCCATTGATTATGAAGGATTGCACTTGGTGGCACTACTGTATGGAGAGTTTGGTACTCTTATTAACAGCATGCGTAAGCAAGTGAAGTGGTGATCATATGATCATTTAGACAATGTGGTTTTGCAAATAATGCTTGTTTTAAAAACTGTTACAAAAGTTATCAAACAAAAGTAAAAAAGAAGAACTAAAGATAAATGTCAAAAAGACTAAAATGATTTTTTCAGAAGAAGAAACCAAACTGATATACATAAATTAGAAGTTAAACTTTGATTAGATTATTAATACAGATGGAAACATAATGGATAAATTAATCATAGAACTAAACTTTGATGGACTGTTTTCAGTGAAAATAACTTAGCATTAAAAGCAAATATGCTATGTGTTTTAAAAAAATTTAATAAATGTGTTTTATCAGTTATTGTGAATATAAGACTTGGGATACTCAGTGATGTACACAGAGTTGTATATCAAGAATAACAAGATGGGTATCAAACAAGCAAAAACTCTCCATACATTAGTGCCACCCTGTGCTAGCCAGAGTAATCAATGAATGCCAGAAGGCTTGGGCATAAAATCCCTATCTAGTGCATACTCATCCAATATCCCCAGACTAGTTTCTGGCTTGTGGCCTTTGTCAGTAAGGAGCCTTAGATCTGAGAGCACTGCACCTAGAACTTAGGATCTAATGCAACCCTCCAGCAGCCACCTTTTATCTCTACTTAACTACAAAACTATGAGAATGAAATTGAAAACACAATAATATTTTCAATCTAAGCTCAATAGCTTATATAGTCGTATGGGTCTGACCTCAATTCAGCACCCATACATTTGGGTTATTTTGGCTCTTTAACAACTATCCTACTAGGCAGGATTGGTGTTAATCCACTAAACATCACATGATCACCATCTCTTATGCTAGCACATAACTGTTATTAAACAGGCAAAAACTCTCCATACAGTAGTGCCAACCTGTGCTAACCAGAGTAATCAATGGATGCTAGAAGGCTTGTGCATAAAATCCCCATCTAGTGCCTATTCACCCAATATCCCCAGACTAGTTTCTGGCTTGTGGCCTTCGTCAATGAAGAACTTTGGATCTGAGAGCACTGCACCTAAATCTTAGGATCTAATGCAACTCTCCAGCAGCCACCTTTTATTTCTACTTAACTGCTCTCAGATCCAAGGCTCCTCATTGACGAAGGCCACAAGCCGGAAACTAGTCTGGGGATATTGGATGAGTAGGCACTAGATAGGGATTTTATGCACAAGCCTTCTGGCATCCATTGATTACTTTGGTTAGCATAGGGTGGCACTACTGTATGGAGAGTTTTTGCTGTTTAATACCAGTTATGTGCTAGCATAAGAGATGATCATGTGACCTTTAGTGGTTTAAGATGGGTATCACTGACATTATTGAAAGAATTAAAAGAAACTGAAGTGGAGCTGGACTGGACATATTGCTAGGAAGAGATGATAATAGATGGGCAGTTAAAATCTTAAAATGGATTCCAAGAGATTGTAAAAGACCCAGATGTGAGATGGATGGATGAAATAAGAATGTTTTCTAGTGTGATGTGGAGAAGTTATATATTGAAGAAACTGGATTATACTTGACCTTCATTTTGCAGTAAATCAGTAGTGTTACAAAATAATGGCAATAGATATGTTTATAAATAAACAGATACACAAGTTAGTAGATGGATAACAAATGAACAGGCAGATTAATGGATAGGCAGATTAATAAAGTGATAGAAAACTTGGAAGGAAGACTTGTAGAAATAGTTATAGAGATAACCGATGGGTAGATAGTTGTGGAGAGACGGTAGATGAATAAAAAGTAATTAGATATGAACATAATTAAGATATTAATATTTTGTCCATTTTTATTTTAGGAAGAGACTCTTGCACGTTATGATAAGGCTGCTCAGCCTCAACCATTCAATAGGGATCGATTACGTTTGCTCTATATTCTTCATCAAGTAGACTTAAACTTGCTCAAGATTTCTTTGCACAGTTTTTCTCGGTAAATTTAATTTTATATTAATATTAAGAATAAAAACATAAACAATATATACATATCTCTACAAGCCACATGCATCTCTATTATAACATATAGCATGCGCAAACGCACACAAAATAGATATATTTCAGAGTTTTAATTATTTTCATAGCGCAGATGTGTTTTTTATTATTATCATAAATAAGTATAATAACGTAAAACAAAATATATAAGTTAACATAAATATAGATTTTTTTATATAGCGGTGAAAAATTTAAATACTAGGTTTACGTTATTAATGTCAGTAGTGTTAATTATATTATATTTAAAAGTCAATATGTTTAAAAATACATATATACAAGCAACAAAGATTACAAATGATAAAATTATCATAGAAAAGCCTTTTCCGGCAAATTATGTTTTTTGCCCTTAATGGATAAAGAATGGATAGTTAATTAATTAATATATGTGGATATATATCCATTCAATATATATAACGGTAATTTTGTAGTAGGATTGAAAAAAAAAAATATCACGTAATAGATCGTGTCGGATATCCATTCGTTTATCTATCTTCTCTCATGTATTGATATAGATGTCGCTGTATGTACTTTAAATCGTGGTATTCTGGAGACATATTGAAAAGGGCAAAAAACATAATTTGCCGAAAAAGGCTTTTCTATGATAATTTTATAATTTGTAATTTTTGTTGCTTGTATATATGTATTTTTAAACATATTATTGACTATTGTATACTTGAAGTGCAACATAAAAAAAGAATTGTTTTTAATTCTGATTCTTTTTCTGTATAGTATATTTAAAAGGTATGCTAATTGATTGCTGTTCCTATAGCTCTATGAAATAAATGTCATATAAAATTATTTTTAAGCTAGTTTTCCATTGAAAATATAGATCTTTGCACAAATTAAAATCACTTTCTCATGAAAAAACAGAAGCAACTTCTCTCCGTACTGCAGTCTCACCCAATGTGAGCTATAGTAATTAATGGAGTCAGGTATCTTGGATCTGACAGTGCAGCATCTAGATCTTTGGATGTAATGCAATCTACCAGCAACCAGATACCTCTTATCTTTTTAGTTAACCATAAAGATATGCGACTAAAATGAAAACACAATAATGAATAGACATCAGTCAGTGATTTTGATGCACAAACCTTCTAGCATTTATTAATTACTATGGCTTTCACTGGATGGAACCACACTATGGAAAGTTGCTATTGTTTTAATAGCTTATGTATGCATAAGAAATGGTGGTCAGGTAATGTTTTAGTGGCACTCATAAAAAAGGTTGTAACATCTTGGTTTTGGTTTTATATTTATAAGAAAACACAGAGCCAAAACTCTCCTTACAGTAGTGTGACTCAGTGCAAGCCAGAGTAATCAATTAATGCAGGAAGGTTTGTGCCTAAAATCCCTATTTAGTGCCTACACATCCAATATCCCCAGACTAGTTTCTAGCTTGTAGTGCCTGCATTCATTGATTACTTTGGCTTGCACTGAGTGGTGCTACTGTATGGAGAGTTTTGCCTCTGGGAGAAATAGCTTGTGTAAGCATAAAGAATGGTGATTGTGTGATGTTTGGTGATTTAATTTATAAGAAAAGCTGTATGAATGTGTATACTTAGCAATAAAATTAGTTATTATTATTATTATTATTATTATTATTATTATTATTATTATTATTTTGAAATCTCAAATTCAAATTAAGTTTTTCAATATCAATTCTCAACTGAAAAATGTAAAAAATTCAATTTAGTCTTATTGAATAGTTTTTAAATGTTCAATCTGCTACTAGATACTTGATTGATGCACAATCTCCTGGTCAGATAAGTTGTTTTTTATTAAATATTGTGAAAAGTGTATCTTTATTAAAATTTTATACATCTGAGTGCTATTAACTACTATTAATAGAATCTTTTCTATCAATTTATGATTCTATTTAAATGTAATATTGTGGAAGGTCTTCACACATGCACTATACAATTGACCTGCACTTCCCCTGGTCAATAAATGTTTTTAAAGCATAGATGGTCCATTCATGCTTAGAGCTTATTTTTTTAAATAAATTTATTTTTATGGACCATGCTTAAATTAGAGCTTAAACCTATTATGCACCTGATTTTTTTTAATTTAGGCATGGTCAGTAAATTTTGGTTTATTTAAAGAGTAAACTCTAAGCATATACATTTACTAAGGGAAGAGTGTGGGTCAGTTCTATAGTACATGTATGAAGACTAGTTTTCTTCCACATATTACACACATATATATTGTACCATCTACAAATAGATGGTACAAATATATTGACATTTGAGAATATTTAAGAGCTTATAAAAAAAAAGTAAATTTAAAAATCTTTTAAATGAACGCATTTATTTATTTTTTTTAGTTTGTGTAATTTTTTTTTTTTAACGTACAATGAAAGTTGATTTTTGTTTTGAATTATTTATTCAATTAAAACTTAAAATTGGAAAGGAATTTCAAAGTAAAAGATTACAATCAATGAAACATTTTTGGAAGCTAATTAAAGATGGCAAAATTATGTAAAAAAAAAAAAAGACTTTGTAATCTAAAGCTAATAAAGAATGTACAAGATTATAAACCTATGCGTCATGATAATAATATGTGCAGAAGTTTCAAAAACTGGATAAAGGTATAAAAATAAGAAGACAACTTCAATCTAGGTCTTTTCATTTATCTTCTGGTTATGTGTTTTTAGAGTTGGAGGTTTCTGCAAAGGGTGACCAGTTGCAGTGAAATGCATCTGCATGGGGACACTACTCACTTGCTGAACAAAGCCGTCACATAAGAATGGGAACAAAGCCTTGTGAACCCCATCTGCCATAATGAAGAGGTCATCGCAAGTGAGCTTCTTGCTCCAGCTATGGAATAGTCCAGAAAAGTGAAGATGCCGGCAGGAAAGATCAATTAAATTTCAATGAGCTCAGGATCCCACAAATCTACACAAACTTATCGGTAAACTATTCTATTCATACCCTGATTGTGACTAATGAACTATTTGCAATTTATAAGCTTATAATATAACCCCAATAGAGACATTCCCTGATTTATGAGACATTTTGATTCATGGATTGTTTTTATGAAGAGAGAACAGAAAGGAATGGACTGTGTTAATTATGTAAAGTGATTACCTGGATTGGCATGCATGTTCTTTCTAATTAATGATAATAATTTATTTTTAAATATTTGAATAGTATAATAAAATATTTACCTTTAAGATCATTTTCATCTGTTCGTTATTAATTTTAGTTATTTATTTTAGTTTACCAACTTAAATGGGTTTGTCCTTAAATGGATGATTTACCTTGGTCAATAGTTATTAAGCTCTGGGAATAATATTCTCTAAAAAAAATGGTTACAGAGAATCAAAACCCCGATCCTATAAATTATTTTCTTTTTAATTTATCATGTGCGATGCAATGGATTTTAGCAGATTCTTGTATGAATCCTGGCACCCTTATAAATAAAAAGCTGATTCTGCCGATAGCATAAGTCAAAATAATTGGTAGACCAGTTAATCGGGAAATATAGCTATGTTTTATAGAAATATGAACAAAATATTTATATTTTCCATATTCCTAGCTTGATTAGCTTTCATTAAATTTATGATGAGTAAAAGAAGGCCTACCAGAAATAAGCAAAACATGAAAAACATTATAATATATATGTATATTGTACCACTAATGAATAGTGCTACATATTGTAAATAATTTCATCTAAAATTATTAAAAAATAAATTCCCTATACAACGTAAAGATTTTAAAATTAAAATTCTAATAAATAAAATCACTGCAGAATAAATTGTCAGTAAATGATTGAATTAAAAACATCTTGTTTGAAAGAAAGAAATTTATAAAAGTTTAAAGAGTTTTTTCTTATTAATTTAAAACAAAACTCAGTTTGCTAAAAGTCAGTTCATAAAGTTTTATGAATTAAAGAGTAATTAGAAAGAGGAGAAAATTTAACTTGGCAAAACTAAACTTTAGAATAAATTTAAAAAGTGATATTTAGAAAGTTAGTTTGTTAAAAGAAAATGCAGTTATCCTGAGGGAGAATGTAACTGAAAAAATTTAAAACTATTAAAGAAAAAAAAAATCTTAACTGCTAAAAAATTTCTCTTTCCATTTATTTAAAATAAAATAAATCTATGTGTGTGTAAATAACGAGTTGATTTTAAATATAAAGAAAATAAAATGTGTGCATGTTAAAAATAAAATAAAATATGAAAGTTAAATATTAAAACAAATGAAAGGTTATAATTAAGTTTTAAGAACTCAAAGATTGCATATATTGATAAGCTACATAAGAACAGATTAGCAATGGCTACTAATTAAAATTCATAAACAACAGGATTAATTAAATACATCTTAAGAATTTAATCAAAGCAGTGGATGAATTTAAAAACTAATTAAAAAGAATAACAATGTTATTACATAAATAGGGCTGAAAATTTCATCAGGCAGTCGTGATTCACATATCTAAAGTCAATCACCTATTAGACTTTTTTCAATGAATACGATGCAGTGCTAAGCGGTTTGGAGCATGCGATGAACTCCAACCTCCATCCATAAGAACATCAGCAGTCTGCCCATCTAATAATTTGAAGCTGCCAGGAATGTCTAACTGCCTAAATAGAAGTAGCCTCGGACCACAAGAGAAGCTTAAAATCCAACTGGTTGGTAAAACACACATGCAGCAGCAAAGAGCAAGAAGCCACAACATTCAAAATCCTATAGGTAGTAACATTTTCTTATTCTAATTTCTGATATTAATTAAAGTAGCCATTGCAATCTTTGAGTATTCCCAGAGTCAGTATAATAAATGAACTCTATAGCCAGCATAAAATGAACTATTTATGTGTAGATTGATATAATAAACCAATAGCATTAGAACTTTGACAAATCATACAAACCAACAGCTCGTGTGATAGAATGTGTGTGTGTGATATATTTTGATACTTATGTTTATTTAATGTTTTATATTTATTATAATATGTGTGAAGATATATGCTGTTATGTATTATTATATTATTAAAAAAAAAAAAGAAATGTTGAATGAAATCATAAAATAGTCCTCAGTAAATTTTAAAATATTTGAAATAAATTATTTTACAAATTAGTATTTGTCAGTCAATTCTTTTAATTACACTACTAAAAAAACAATTTAGCAGAGAAGTTAAAACAGCAATTTATTATATTCTTCTTCTGATTGAGCTAGTTGAGATTTCTTAGGTGCTCAGTTAGTTGCCGTCATTCAGAGTATGTTAACTACTTCTGGTAGTTATCTGATGCCTGAAGTTTACTTCAAAATAAAATGCTCTGAATGACAGGGATTGAATCCAGCAGTCGAGAAGATAGGTATACTCTCGGTATTATGCTTCTCTGCCTAAGGGACCAGTGTGGTGCAAGACTTAAATTGCAGTCGGAGTAGATCGAATTTATAATAAATAATTGTATCAGATATTATATGTATAAGAAGTCAACAATTTGTTTATCTTAAAATTTGCTTTTCACAAGTTTCTATTTCCATTAAAGAGTAACCTTTTTTTTCCTTTCATATGTCATAGCATTGGCCGGAACATGAACCCACAACCGTCTGCAACCAACTACTTGCTTGCAAGATGGCTGTGATGACCTCTCGGCTAACAACGCTTGACAAGAGTAACTTTTTATGCTAGATTTTTTTTTTTTATTTGATCCACTTCCCCACCTGGTTCAATATATATATATAATTGATATATTATTGATTCTATTTAAAGTTATTTTTAAGTGAAAGTTTTACATTGAATTAAGTATCTGCTGTTTTTTTTTCTATATTTTTGTATTAATACAAAGGCTTTGTTTTAATGAGTGGTTAGTGCAATTCATAAATAAAGCACATAACTGAAATATATATTAGATATCTAATTAATTGTAAATGTAGTATTGACATAATATGGACTGATTAAATGATTACTAGTGTGTTGAATGTCAAAAAACAAACACAACTGCAGTGTGATGTATCTGATAAATAAGATAGCATACACCCATAAGTGTGAACTCATAATATTGATAGGCAAAAACCAATCTTCACACCCTTGAATATATAGTAGAAGGTGCTATTATAAATACAACAAATATTTAAAAGGTTTTAATTTTCAAATATAAGATGTTATAATGTTTGTTAAAGATAGGAGTGTATTGATATGTGCAATATATGTGACACACTTGAACACCAAGATGTCACCAAAAATCCAGTGAAGAGGAAATACTTAAAAAAAAAATTCATTAATTATAGAAAAGACTCTTGCTACAAAATATCCAAGAAATGGAATGCATAATTATTTCATTTGCATAAATTTGCATCACTCCAAGTCAATTTATTATATTTTGTAATACGGCTATGATTATGAGGGCTTGAACCTTGAAAGCGCTTAGCCATTTAATGAATAGATATTAAAATAATATATATTTGCTTTATTTGTTTTTAGCTTTGTGTGCTTGTGCGTGTTAGCGCATTTTATATATTTTTTGATTAATAAAATCTATTATATTTTTGCTTACATGTTACTTATATTTTATAGATTTGTCTTATTTGTTATTATTCCCTTAAGATTCTTATTTCATTCTGATCCTAGTTCAACAAGTGGTAAAAATTTGAACCTACATGAGTTTACTGGATAATGCATGTTTAAATCTTTTTCAAATTCACATTTGCCCTACACATATACATAAGAGATTTTCTTGTCAAATAAAATGTAGTTTAATTTTATACCAACTGTAAGTTTATATACCAACCCTTACAAATTTGATATTTTTGCTTCAACTGGTGAGAGTTCTGTATAAAAATCTTTATTTTATACTAAAATTCAATAAATTTGACTTGATTTCTTTTTAAATTTAGTTTTATAAATGAATAATATTCTAAAAAATCACAATTGACCTTAAAAACTTATTTGTAAATGAAAACAACAAAAGTTAAACATCATTAAGGTTTGTCTAAACACTTTTTCAAAAAATGAACAAATTCTTTTTTATTTTAACTTTTTTTTATATGAATAAACAAATGTTCATTTGTGGTAAATCTATTAAATACTGCTATATGATCAATTAATAAACCACATCATTGCTTTTCTGGAGACCCATAACTATTACGTGCATGTCCCTGCAATTCACAAATGAAATCTACAACATACAAAATGAATGATTCAACATACATTGAAAATATGTATACGTATGATGTTAACTCATACAGTACTTATAAAATTAACAACAGAATTATTATTACAGTCAAGATTCAATCTGGATTATTCTTATATATAATCTTCTAGTGAAGGAAACAAAAAAAATCCACAAAGTAAATGTATTCAAAAACATCATGTATTACTTTGACAAATGCAACTGAAAAATAACATCTACCAATTACAGAATATTCAGCTGATGCAAATTGGAACTCTCAAGCAATAAATTCCATCAATGATATATAGCATGAAAAAATTAAAATACATATGTATAATAAACATAAAAAGACCAACAGGAAAAAGAATACACATGATGACAAACTCACCAGACAGTAGTGCCACCCAGTGCAAGCCATAGTAATCAACAAAGGATTGCATTAGATCTTAAGATCTGGATGTAGTGCTCTCAGATCCAAGTCTCCTCACTAATGAAAACCAAAGCTAGAACCTAGTCTGGGAATGTTTGAGTAGGCACTAAATAGAGATTTTATGTACAAACCTTCTTGCATCCATTGATCACTATGGTTTACATTGGGTGGCACTACTGTATAGGGAGTTTGACGCTGTTTTATCAACTTGTGTAAGCATAGAAAATGGTGATCATGTTACATTTAGTGTTTTAATGCACATGATTGATGGCAAAATTAGTATCATAATGACAAAAAAAATAGTTTTCCAATACTCTATTATGATTATTAATTCAAGAATTTAGGCGTAAAAGCTATGAAAATTAATAAAATAGGGCATTCAACACAAAATACTTTTTTTATTATCATTGTTTTAATCATATATTAAGTCAAAGGCTGAACTATATTGTGTGTGTATTATAACTGCTGTGCTTTTGATTACATATGAAGAAATTCTAATCATGGCATTCATGATTATGATTTTAACATTTTAAAAATAAATTTATAAGATTTGAAATATAGCCATTTCTAAACCTGGAACTTAATTGTAAATATAGGGGATTTGAACTCAGATTTTTAAGCAACCTTCAACTATCCACACTATCTCAGATGAAAATGACCAACTGATGAGTGCTGGTTCAGCAGGAAATACGTATATTGGTGATCATTTATCTTTTCTGCATGTGTGTGGTCATGTGTATCAGTAGTATGAGATAGTGTAGATAGTAGAAGGTTGCTTGAATCTGAGTTCAAATCCCTATATTTAAATAAATTTGTATGCTTTAGCTAAATAGATTAATTTCAAAACTCACATATGCATAAATCTATCACTGAATTTATTAATTATTGGATATTAAAATTCATAAAAGTTTTTAAAATGGATAGAAATTAACTAATTTGTGAAGTGTATAAAAGTCCGAATCTCAAGCAGCCAGTCCAAAAGTTAGCTGAAACTTAACCTTTGGAAGAGTGGTTTAATATTTAATTTCAATTAGCAGTATGCACTAGGATTTTTCCATAAACGTATATGATGGTAAATTAGACTTAAATAACCCAGTGCTTAGTAATGGCTTTTCCAGCATTTTTTCCAAAAAAAAAAAACAGTAGAGAAGTCAAGCGTTCCGAGTGGTTAGCACAGCTGTCTTACAAGCAGTTGTCCCAGTGTTCGCTTCCCGGCTGACGCTTTGACACATTAAAAAAAACAGTCAACTATCATATACAGTCAGGTCCAAGATCATAAAATCTTTGTATATAATAATTTGTGTAGATGTTTATAATTTGTGTTTTTGAAACGAACTTACATTTGTAATAGAAATAATTGATAATCCAAATTTTTGTTGGTATTGATTTTTGAGCTACTTTATGTACCAAAATAGCTTCTAATAAAAACAAATAAACAAAATTTTCTATTATGTAATTGGGCAATGCGATGCTACATTGTTATTGTCTTTCATAAATCATCAGTTGAAAATGCGAGTTCATTGACAGCAAAAGATAAACAACATTGAAATCTAGCCATAAGAAAGCCTTTGATTTCGTCTAGCCACTGTTGGTAGTATACATAAACACTACTGTCTTTTTTGTTGTATGTTATTATGAAATAAACAATACCTAAATAGGTTATTTTGTTACAAATACTTTATTATTATCTATAAAAACTTTTTCCAATAGTTTTGTTTCCATGTAATTGCGTTGATAAAACTCTCGGCTTATATAAGAGACGTTAAATATCGCGACATCTACATTTTATTTTTCGAACTATATTTGAATTTTAGATAACTATTTTAAGTATTATATACAATAAATGATAACATGACGGTATTATTCATATACTCATATAAATATAATATCCCTATGTACTGTATATGGTTTTATATATAAATAAAATATATACATATGTATAAATGTGTTTGATCAAGCGTGTAATAAAGCATTTTGTATTTTAAAGTATTTATATAAATGCATATTAAATAAATACACGTAAACACTTCGATGAAGGATGTATAATAATATATAAACATGCAGTAGTTACATACTGTATATATGTATAAATATTAGTTGCAAACATTTTGTAAACAAATGTGCATAAAGTTTTATTTTAATTATGTTAAATTGCAATTACAAAGGAAAGAGGAATTGCGTATATAGCAATTAATTATTTCAGATATTAAATTATGTCAATTGAACCATTTGCAGTAAAAAAAAAATGTGTATATTTCTTAAAATGATAAAGTGGTTCAGAAATTAAGTCCAGATCACTCATCTCTAGGAATAAAAGGGATCAAGAGAATTTGATGGAACTTTTGCCTTATGTTAAATGAATCGCCCTGATATTTCCAGAGACTCTTGCCTCTGAAGATGTCGAAAGCAACACTAGATAGTCATTAAAGGTGGTCACAACAACTTTACTTTTTAATTTAAGTATGTCTTAAGGATTTTTAACGATAACTAGATTAAGTTATACTCTGTAAAATCAATGTACATTGAGGAAATATGTATTATTCAATATGTTTAGTTAAAATTTTGAACGCACTTCATGTAGATAGATCCAATTATTGTTATTAATAAATATAGATATATGTTTCCAATTTATAGTACCATTATGTGTATTTTATTGATTTTCTTAATTTCTTTAGTGTTTATGGATCCCCTCCCTACTTCTACTTCTCCCTCGCTCGCTCTCTCTTACACACACACACATGTTTTTTTTTTAAAATGTATTCCTTTGATATCTTGAAAAATCTTGTAATAGATTTTATTATGTAATAAAAAATTTAAATACAGTAGTTTGTCTATAATTTCTAATAATTTCATCAATTTCTTTTATACTTTAAAACTTGTCAATCAGTAAAAAATTTTGTGAAGTATTTTTTATATTTATTCTATATTGCTTTAAAAAAAATTTAAAAAGGTCAGCGACAGCTGCTTTACGAGCAGTTGTCCCGGGTTAGCGGGTTCACTTCCCGGCTGATGCTATGACACATGAGGGAAAAAAAATTTGCTTTTCACTTTCTTTCTTTTCTTTTTTTTTTTTTTAAAAAAAAACTTTTTCCTAAATGACATTATGCATTTTTCAAAGTTTCTCATTAAATAGGTTGTTTGTTCTTACAACTTACAACATTAAATAGTATCAACATCTGAGTTTAAAATATAGTGAGTGAAAATTAAAGAAAAAACTTATAGAATAGAATTGAAGAAATTTTATAGAAATCCTTAATATATGAATTTTTTTCTACAGTACAAGCTTTTTTTTATACCTGCACCCCAATATGTAATATATAGGGGATTTGAATTCAGACTTTCACATGATCCTCAACTATCCACACTATCTCATACTGCTGACACCCTTGATCACACACACGTCGAAAAGATAAATAATCACCAATATACGTATTTCATGCTAACCCAGCACTCGTCAGTTGGTCCAGATCACTCCATACATTTATACAATCAATGCTCAGCTTATATAAAGATAGCCATTCTTCAAACTTTAATGGACAGGCTCCAATCCACTCCATCCTGCAACTCAAAGATGGAAAAATGATTACATCAAATTGGATGTCAAACTTCCTATTAAATATTTTTAAAATTATTATAATTTATCAATCAGCCAAAAACCATCACCTAAGATGATAAAAGGGGAAAAAATGGGCAAATAGTTATGTTTATAACAATAACATATAATAGATAATTCCATAACATATAATATTAATAGCTACACTGGAAATATTTTTAATGAATGAAGAGTGAATTGTGACACTTTCTTGTGGTTTAACCTTTAATATCATTAATCACTATCCAGTATAAAAATTTAGTCAAACATTTTGAACAATATTAGAACAATGGCTAAAACTTTTTATATAAGTAGATTCATGTTAAATCACTAAACCTCATGATCACAATTCTTTATTCTTACGCAAGTTGTTTACATAGAGGCCAAACTCTTCATACAGTAGTGCCATTCAGTGCAAGGCAAAGTAATCAATAGATGCAAGAAAGTTTGTGCATAAATTTCCTATCTAGTGGCTAACTCATCCAATATCCCCAGACTAGTTTCTAGCTAACAGTGAGGAGCCTTGGATCTGAGAATACTGCACCTAGATCGTAGTATCTAATGCAACCCTAAAGCTTTGAGTCCAAAATGAAAACATAATGTTTTCAATTCAAACTTGTATAGTCATACAGATATGAATTCAGCTCAGCATCCATATTTGTTGGTATCTTTGGTTCTTTAATAACCACAGTCACCATAATCCTATTGGGCAGGATTGGTATTAAATCACTAAACATCCCATGATCACTATTCTTTATGCTTATGCAAGTTGTTTTCACTGACAATAGACTCTCCATACAGTAGTGCCACTCAGTGCAAGCCAGAGTAATCATTGGATGCCAAACCTCCTTGCATCCCTTGATTACTCTGGCTTGCACTGAGTGGCACTATTGTATGGAGAGTTTAGCCTCTGTGTAAACAGCTTGAGTAAGCAAAAAGAATGGCAATCATGTGATGTTTAATGGTTTAATATCAATCCTACACAATAAGATTATGGTGACTGTGGTTATTAAAAAACCAAAGACACCAAAAAGTATGGATTACTGGACTGAGTTCAGATCTATATGACTATACAAGCTAACGAACTTGAATTGAAAACATTGTTGTTTTCATTTTGGACTCAGAGCTTTATAGTTAGATAATCATAGATAATCAGGTAAAAGACGGCTGCTGGAGGATTGCATAAGAGCCTAAGATCTAAATGCACTGCTCTCAGATTCAAGGCTCCTCATTGATGAAAACCACAAGCTAAAAACTAGTCTGGACCTATTGGATGGATTGGCATTAGATAGGGATTTTATGTGCAAACCTTCTTGCATCCATTGATTACTTTATCTTGCACTGAGTGATGTTTCTGTATGGAGAGTTTAGACTCAGTAGATTTATGTTATATGTCAGATTTTTTAAATGTGAATGTGCTATTTTTGGTTTGTTCAAATACGTTATATTGCAAGGTAGAAATTAACATAATCTCATTTCTAATCTTATATAAATTGATTATTATTATAAATGCTGAGATGAATATTTATATATATAGAAATTTTTTTAAAAAGTTATTATTTATTTTTTGTTTTGTTTTATTATTTATATATTGTTATTTTATATATAGAATTATTATTATTTTTTTATTTTTAAAAAGTTATTTTGTTGATTAGTTTTTTGTAAATTTGTTATTAAAAGATTTACTTTTAAGAAAAATATAACATTCGAAAAACGTTATTTATATATAGAAATTTTTTAAAAAAGTTATTATTTATTTTTTGTTTTGTTTTATTTATATATTGTTATTTTATATATAGAATTATTATTATTTTTTTATTTTTAAAAAAGTTATTTTGTTGATTAGTTTTTTGTAAATTTGTTATTAAAAGATTTACTTTTAAGAAAAATATAACGTTCGAAAAACGTAAAATAAAAAAAATGGATTATGTTTGTATTTCAAAATGTTTATATAATCGGGAAAAGGAAATTAAGCGTGCTGTTGTAGAATGTACTATATGTGATGGGGTATATCACTTGAAATGTTTAAATAAGACTAGAAAGGATGTAAATGGTTTATGGTTATGCAGTCAGTGTATTAATATGATAAAAGAGGTGAGAAAGTGTTTTCAAAGTGTAGATAGTCGAAGAATAGTGGGTGGAGAAAGTAATAGTGTAATGGAGATGATTAGTCAAAGAATAAATAAGATAGAGGAAGAATTGAAGGATGTAGAAGTAAAATTAAAATCATTAGAGATAAAATGTGAGGAGATAAAGGAATTATTGAGTAGGAATGATAAGGAAGAAATAGATAAGGAGGACCAGAAGGTATTAGAAAATGTTATAGATAGAGCAGAAAAAGTAGATTATGAAACAGTATTGATAGGAGATTCACTAATTAGAGAATGTGGGGATATAATTGCAAGGGAAAATAGAAGTAGGTATGTAAGAGTATGTTTGCCTGGAGCTAGAATTAGGGATGTAGCAGATAAAGTTAAAAAACAAGGTAGTAGAGATGTATATGTTATGGTGGGGACTAATAATTTATTAGAATCATCAGAGAGAATAATGGATGAGTATGTAGATTTGATTAGGAATTTGATTATGATTAAAGGAAGAGTAGGAATAGTTGGATTATTACCAAGGTTTGACAAGAGTTATTTGTTAGATAGGGCATGTTCTATAAATGAGAGATTGAAAAAATTGTGTGAGAGAAATAATGTTATGTTTGTGGATGTGTGGGATTGTTTTATTGGAAAGAGAGAGTTATATAGTAAAGATGGGTTACATTTAGGAAAACAAGGAAGTGAAGTTTTAGGGAGTTTGATTTATAAAGAATTTTTTTCGGGAAACTTATAAAGGGGGGTGGGTTTTTAAATTGTAATATTATTAAAAAGAATGGATGGAATATAAGAAGTAAGCAAAAGGAATTTGATTTTGATATAAATATAGATATGGAGAAGGAATGGGTTTGTAAAATTAATGGTAAGAAAGTAATTTATAAATGTAATGGAGAAGAAAGAATTAAAAGAATTTATAAAAGAGTAGTTAGGAAAGAAGAAATTGTTAAAATTGGGTTTTTGAATATGCAAGGTGGTAGAAAACCAGAAAAGTGGATGGAATTAAATAAAACAATTGAAAATGAAGAGCTTGAGGTATTAGCAGTAGTGGAAACACATTTAAGAGAAGAAGAAGAACCTATTTTGGAACAGTTGGTATGGCAGGGTATAAATAGAAAAGAAAAAGAAAAAAGGGGTGGTGGTATAGGTGTTATATCAAAAAAATATTTAAATATTGTTAAATGTCAAGAACACTTGTGGTTTGAAATAAGGTTGGGTAGACAAGAATGGATGGTGGCTATAGTTTATATAGCTACTGGAGATAGTCAAATTATATTGGAGTGGAATAGTAACATATACAAATGTTTAGTTAAGGATATACAAAGTTTTAAAGAAAAGGGGAAGAGAATAATGGTTATAGGGGATATGAATGGACATATTGAAGAAATTGATGATGTAGATAATAAAAATGGACAGCTTTTGAAGAATTTTTGTCAGAAAGTGAATTTGAGTATTGGAAATTTATTAAATATTTATGAGGGACAATACACATGGTCCAGAAATAATATATTTCACACAATAGATTATGTATTGGTAGAGAAAGAGGGAATAAATAAAATACGGAAAATTAAGGTATTTGATAATGAAGAAAAAGTATGCACTAGTGATCATAATTTCATTGTAATTGAAATGGTTAGTAATGTGATGGAGAATAGAAATAAAAGTAGAAATAATAGTGAAAGATGTGGATGGAGAGTAAATGATAAGAATAAGTTGGAAGAGTATAAAATACAAGTTGAAGAAATAATGGAAGAGTGGGTTGGGGATGAGTATAAGGATTGGTGTAAGGAAGTAGAAAAAGTTGCAAATAGGGTTTTAGGTGAGAATATTGAAAGGAATAAAAGTAATAAAAAAATTAAAATTAGTAAAAGTGTAAAAGAAAGGAAAGAAGCATGTAGAGAATATAAGTGTGCTATTAAGAATAAGGAAAGTGAAAAAGATATTAATGCTAAATGGGAAAAGTACTTAGAAAAGAAGAAGTTGGCTAAAATAGATATTTATAGAGAGAGAATGAAATTGAATAGTAAATTGTTGGAGGATATTAATAAAAGTGGAAGAGATGGAAGTAAAAAATTTTGGAATTATATTAAAAGGAGAAATGTAGGGGAGAGAGAGTTAGTATTACTAGATGATGAGGGAACTGAGTGTAGTTCTAGAGAAGATTTAGAGAGAATCTTAAATAGTTATGTAATGAATATAGAAAAGATGTTAAATGTGAATGATAGAATATTAGAAAATATGAAGGAATATAGTAATGGGGAATATTAGTTTTTCAGAAAATGAACTAAATGAGGTAGAGAAGAAATTGAAAAGTGGGAAGGCAAGAGGTTTAGATGGATGGGCAACAGAGATGGTAATGAATTTAGGATATAGGGCAAAAGTAAAGTTATTATCCTGTTTTAATAAAATGGCACAGAATAGAGTTTTCCCAAGTAGTTGGAGTAATACAAGAGTAAGGTTATTATTTAAAGGAAAGGGTACGGATCATAGAAAGTTGAATAATTATAGACCGATAGCGGTAACATCAGTTTTATATAAAGTTTTCTCGTATATGGTGGCTAGTAAAGTTGTAAAATGGATGGAAGGGAATAATGTAGTGGGTGAAATGCAAGGAGGTTTTAGATTAGATAGGCGTATAGGAGATAGTTTATTTGTAGTTACACAACTTATGGATATGAGTAGGAATGCAGATAAACAGTTATATATGAGTTTTATAGATATAGAGAAGGCATATGATAGAGTAAATAGAAATAGATTATGGATAAGTTTAGCAAATTTGGGAATGGATGAAGCTTTAATAGATATTATTAAGAAATTATATGAAAATAATTATTATATATATCAATTAGAGAATATAGAATCAATTAAAGTTAAAAATGGTGTGGGACTAAGGCAAGGATGCCCTATGTCACCTATTTTGTTTGTGTTGTATTTGAGTGAAATGGAAAGAGCAATAGAAAGATTAGGAAGAGGGATAGAGATACCGTTAATAGGTAGTAAGGGAGTATATATTTTGTCAGGTCTTTTTTTTGCAGATGATATATTTTTGTGTGCAGAAAAAAGAGAAGATATGGAAGTTATGTTGAGGACATGTGCAAGGATGGGTAAAGAGATGGGGATTAAATTTAGTGAAGAAAAATCAAATATAATGATGGTTAATACTGAGGAAAGAGAAGATGTAGAATTTTTATTGGGAGATATTAAGTTAAGTGTGGTGAATAGATATAGTTATTTGGGAATTATTTTAAGTAATCAGAAAAATTATTTGGATGAATGGGAGAAAAAATTGATAAATGAAGCAAAGAAAAGAAAGGGATTGATAAAGAAATTAACAGTATTTTCATATAATAAATATGATGTAGCTAGAATTATATGGAAAGGAGTTGCAGTAGCAGGGTTAACATATGGTAATGATGCATTATATGTTAGTAAAAAGATATTAGATTATTTAGAAAAAACTCAAAGGGAAGTAGGAAGACATGCATTGGATGCAGAAGTATGGACAGCAAGGGAGGCAATTCAAGGAGAAATGGGATGGTCAAGTTTTCATATGAGAGATGCAAAAAGTAAAATGAAAATGTTTGGTAGATTGCAGTTTATGGATAATAAAAGAATAGCTAAAATAGTATTTAATTGGGTTATGAGTAAAGGGCAGGTAACAAGATGGGTGAGAAAGGTAATGAGCTATGCAAAAGATTTGGATAAAGAATTTATATCAGTATATTTGTACAAAAGATGGGATGATTGTGTTAAGAGGATTATTGAGTGTTATAGTAGTAAGGAATGGGATAAAAGAATAAATTTATTAATAAAGACTAGGGAGTTAGAGAGATGGAGAAATAGTATGGAGAGTAAAAAGAGTTTAAATATATATAGAAATAAACAGAATATTAGATGTGAGTTAATATATGATAATAGTAAGGAAAGTAGTTTATTGTTTAAGGCTCGAACGGGATCTTTAGCTACAAAAGAATATACATGTAAATGGAAAAATATGGGTGATTTATTTTGTAAATTATGTAAGGAAGGAATTGAAAATATTAGGCATTTGTTAATTGAATGTAAATGTTTGAAAACAGAAAGGGTACATATAATGAAGTTGTGGAAAAATAAATATGAAAAGAGTGATTATACAGAAAGTGAATTATTGGTTTTTATGCTAGGTTTGGGAAAAGATAAGGGGGATTTAGATATAAAGGTTATAGAGTTGACAAAAATTATGTTGTGGAAATGGGATAGAGCAGATTATGGGTAAATTTAGAGTGGGGAATGTAAAAGAAAGTGGCTAACAGGTTTATCTGGGCTTAATTGCTGAGATATTCTTGACTTCGTTTAAGGAGAAGCCATAATACATCACATCACATCACCCGTGGTACTGAGTTCGAACATAGTTTATCGGTTCCACAATACAATCCACGAAACAACGTATCTGATGCGACATTAGTAAATATTTCCTTAGGCACGGTGGTCAGGGATATGCAAGAGACTCATGATTTTATTCTCGAGTTAGCCAATAACCAAACTAATATTAATTAAAAACATTCATATTTACATAATCGAGGAAGTATTATATAGAATGGGTATCGAATAAATGAAACATAACTGCAGACGTATAGTTTAAAATTCTTTATTAATACATTTTAATAAAACAAACATTTACTAATAATATTTTGTGGATTGAAAGCTTCAGTAGCGGGATTTGCGACATGATTATATTTTAAAGAATACATTTATTTATTTAGACATTATTTTATATTGATGATTTCAGTAGCGGTATTTCTGATACTGTAATGTTTACAAAGGAAATTCACTTATTTGAAGGCTTAATCTAGCTACCTAAAATTCTCGAGTAAGTATTTCTAATGCATGCCTTGGGGAATTTATACCTTTGCAATGCAAGAGTCTAAAGTAAGATTTAAGAGTGGTGGACATATATTTATTTAATTAAACTATTAATTTTATGACTAAGGGCAACATTTATTTGAGAGTGAATTACGAAGATAATGCAGAGGCGGAGTGATATATAGAATAATAGAATTGAACAAAGGAACACGTGGTATGCTTTAGAAAGGCGATATGGAATGGCAGTATATTGAAACTGCAATGCCGCGAATGAGTTTATAAAACTGTCGGGCTGGTCTCTGCCGCGGCCCGACGAAGTAAGGTGTCACATAAGCATAACCAGGGACAAGCGGTACGTGTCACAATTTGCCAGCTGGCTGCATGACAGGTCAAATCCTACGGGAGCATTTATTATGTCCGCTTGTGTAGGACGACGGGGGTTAATTTCAACCCTGAAGAATCCGGAATATTTACGGCAGAATAGATCATCGCGTCTCTAAAACGTAACACATGTATACTTATAAACGATTATGATAACATTATCAACATTTACTAAAGAACGTTGGTGACTCTCAAAGAAATGTAATTTTCTGGAATTATTCATGATGATTTACTATATACAAAACATATCTAAACTGGGAATGATTACAACTAATATGCCAGCCATTTGCAAAGTTGTAGACCCCTGCATTACAATAAATGAAGCATTGAGTGCGTGTCGATTTATATGAAAGTTAAGTTATTAAAGAAAGTAAATATTAATGAAAATTTGACACGCATTCATTGTTTTAAACGATCATAGATTTAAACTTTGAAAATAGAGACAATTGTGAGCATGCAATAATTAAATAATAAATATAGATAAAATGTAGATTTTAGAAATACGCACCCCAGATAGAGTGAGGTAAGCTAGATTATTAGAGAAATTTACATATTAAATTAATTATTCAATTTAGTTATACAAATGGTAGTTTTTACATTTTATAATTTAGATAAGTAGTATGAAGAAGAGCTATAGCATATTATTAGAGTACTCTAGAGTTTGAACACAGACAGGTACCTGTTTTATAAGAAGTTTTCTTATTCCATGAGTTTAGCAGCAAAAAGTTCACGAGTGGCAAGTCTTTCTTGTATTTAGATATTTCATTTAATTTCACAGCAGCAGCAGCTTTTTCATTTATTTCAGGCAGCAGATCTTCATGGTGAATTTATGATGGGCAATGGAAAGTTCAGCATCTGATAGGCCATCTCCCGATGGAGAATAATCTAGGTGCTTTACTCGGTCATACCTTGGCAGGAACAAATTATTTTTATATTTTTAGAGACTCTCAGTGATCGAGAGCAAAGCTAAAGTTTAAGTGAATGTCTCCAGCAAGTCCAAGATGGCCTCTTTTTTTATCTTGATCTTTCACATTTTTGTTAAGATATTTTTAGGTTCTATTTAATCTGCCCTGAGGATAATCAATGCATTTAGTTGGTTTTTTTAATTAAAGAAAGCTGCCGTTCTATTGTTTACATTTTACATTTACTAATTACATTTTTGGGGAAATTTTCTTTAATTAATCTATTATCTATCACTGACCGATGCTTTTAAATTTCAAAAACAAAAAAGGAACATAAGATTATTTTAACTTTTAATTAAATATTACATCAGATATTTTTAGAATTATTATTAAATGAAATTTAAACAAAGCAATAAATACGAACTTTATAATTCAAAATAAATGATTAAAATTATACAAAATTATATAACTAAAAGAAATCTAAATTATATTATTTTATCCCTATTTATTGCGTTTAATTTGAGATCGAAATGTGTGCGTGTTTATGCTGAATTCTACATATATTTATACATTTTTAATATTGTTACACACACAACTCGATATCAAAAAGTTTAAATTTGGGCGGGATAGACCGGTCAGTGAGAGACGACAGAAAAAGGTGAAACTTAAGATTCGAATACGAATCTTACTGTTTCAATATTAACAGTTGTATTGAGAAATGAATATATATATTTTCTAATGTAGATTGGCCCTTTAATATTGTTTATCTTTAACATAAAAGAAACTGATTGATCTCTCATTATATATATAATATAAATAAAATGTTTGTCAATTAAAAAACTGTTATAATAACAATAAAAATAATAAATATAACAATAATTCACTATTATATAATCTTTCAATCTGCAGTAAGTACTTTTGGTTAAAGCACATACTGCAGATTGAAAGATTGTATATAATAGTGAATTACCATTATATTTATTATTTTTATTGTTTTTTTTTTCTCAAAATATGATTTATTTACATAATATTATTCTTTGAATTTACATTTTATATGTAGTGATATACAAGATTTAAACTATGATTTACAATGCAGAACTTGATTTACCGAGTGAACAGAAAAACCTTGAATTGTATATGCATATATCTTGCCATTCATAGCTTCTCTTATAGTTTACTAAGTAACCCCTGACCTTAATGACAACTAGATAGATCACAGCTACCAAGAACCACATCATACCCACCATCCAGAAGATGAGAAAGTGAAAACCTGTACTAATCCCCACAGCACCTATGTCCCAGACCCCCTGCTAAGGACTAGGAACCAGGCTTTGGGGTATTTCCAAAGCTCAGACTCTCATCCAATGCTCTTACTAATCTGCACAGCATCCAGATCCCCTTCAAAACCCAGGCTTGTGAGATCTTCCGAGCACCAGAACCTGCCATCCAGATGGCAGAGATGAGTGATACAGAAGTCCCGATTTGAAGTTTAAACCATAGTAGAACTCTCTGGCCTGAGTCACCAAGCATGAGATTCTCTCATCTTCACAGCCAAGACAAGCAATGCTGCAGCACTAATCAAAAATGTAAATCTCACATGTTTATATCATATGCCATCTGCAGATTATCATGTAGTCTAATAACCAACCTATGAATCATATAGAGAACAAAGAGACTAAAACCACAATGCATCACATCATCTCCACTGCCCTGAAGATGAGAAAGACGAAACCTGCACTAATCCCCATAGCACTTCACATCCCAGCTCCCCCCCCCATAAGAACCAGAGTTCAGACCCCAGAAATCTTCCCAAGTTCCAGACTCTCTCATCTTATTTTTATTGTCATATCATATTCTGCCATTACTAATAATATAAAAATACTATAACAGAAAATCAAAATATATTAAATTAAATAAACTGAGTATACTTTGATGCGTCATAATCATGGTTGTTATATTAAAATCTATGAGACCCATTTCCAGCTTATGAATAATATTTCTGTAGTGTATTTTTGACTACACCATTCTCATGCAAGGTAGGAATTGTTTTCTGTCCAATTTTAACACCTTGTGGAGAGGTGTAATCATAAACATATGACCAAAGACATGTGAAAAAGATCTACAATTCCCATGATGCAATTTCATGCTGAACTAGCACTCATAAGTTGGTCTAGACCACAATTTCTTACAAATATCTTTATCATTGTTCAAGGTAGGTAGGTAGCTAGGTAGGTAGATAGACAGATAGATGGATAGATAGATGGATTGATGAATGGATGGATGGGTAGGTGGGTGGGTGGATGGATGGATGGACGGACATATGGACAGACAGACAGACAGACAGATAGATAGATAGATAGATAGATAGATAGATAGATAGATAGATAGATAGATAGATAGATAGATAGATAAATAGATAGATAGATAGATAGATAGATAGATAGATAGAAAGACAGACAGGTGGGTGGGTGGGTGAGTAGGTAGATAGATAGATAGACAGACAGACAGACAGACAGACAGACAGATAGATAGATAGATAGATAGATAGATAGATAGATAGATAGATAGATAGATAGATAGATAGATAGATAGATAAATAGATAGATAGATAGATAGATAGAAAGACAGACAGGTGGGTGGGTGGGTGAGTAGGTAGATAGATAGATAGACAGACAGACAGACAGATAGATAGATAGATAGATAGATAGATAGATAGATAGATAGATAGATAGATAGATAGATAGATAGATAGATAGATAGATAGATAGATAGATAGATAGATAGATAGATAGATAGATAGATAGATAGATAGCAAATTATTACAGTTTATTTGACGTGTCAAATGTGCTGCCCTCACAACTTTATCACAAATCCTTAATAAAAGTATATTAATAATTTGTATTCATCATTCATTAATCTAGAGATTTTTCCAGTAATGAATAATATTTCTGTAATACATCACTCTTATGCAATGTTTTCTATCCACTTTTAACATCTTGTGGTGGAATGTAGTCATAAACATATGATCAAAGACATATGAAAAAGATATAGGATCTCAAGATGCACATTTTATGCCGAACCAGCACTCATCAGCTCCTGCTAATTAAAATACTATTAGTTCTTTGGTTCATTATATATTCATTTTATGTGCTGAACCATGCCTCTTTGATCTTACAGTTCAGTTGTTTCTTTCTTTGCACATTATCTTAACAACCCTGGGGTCAAAACTTGGTCCATATTCCTTTTCATTGTTATAATATACAAATATATTTGTTGAATCAGTCTTGAGAATTTTTGTACATTAAGGTATGTTGAGTCAATCTTGTTCTCAGATTTACTTGGGTTTCACCATAACAGGTGTAAGGACAATTTATTTGGCTTTCCCATTGCATACACAACATTATGTC
Organism: Epiperipatus broadwayi; assembly: GCA_028023455.1. Taxonomy (NCBI): domain Eukaryota; kingdom Metazoa; phylum Onychophora; class Udeonychophora; order Euonychophora; family Peripatidae; genus Epiperipatus; species Epiperipatus broadwayi. Next base: position 15,232,073 of record JAQFVV010006208.1, on the reverse strand, counting down.
TATTCTATTTGTGTATTTTATCCTTTATATTATTATTCAGTCTATTTAAATTGATGGATATGCTAAATCCTACATTGAATTTATCAGTGCAGATCTTTACAAACGTGTGTGTGTGTGAGTATGCTTTAGTTACAACTAAACATCATCAGATATGCTAGAGATATAACTACCTTTAATCACACCATAGTAGCAGCTAACCCAGATTCACGCCATAAATTTTATTTTTAAAGCTGAACATATCCAAATTTTTCAGTTATTCAAACATATCAATATAATATTAAACACCAGAACACAACTATATAAAAACGGAGACAACTATGTTTCAAATTTTATATGAATATTAATTGAAAATGTAATATTAATAGCAGCATTAAAAATATTGTAATAAAGAGGAATACATTACATTGTAACTCCATATATATGTATGTTAAAAGGAGGTTGCCTTGAGAATAGTTGAATTTGTCTATTGTTATTGATATTGGGATTGTCTAAGTGTTGCCTCTTTTTAATGGTGTATATACATATGTGTGTGCATATAAAAATACTACTCTGTATTTACTAATATCAAGTAAAAATTACTTAAATCGTAAATCTTGGGATTGTAATTAAAAACAGTGATTCATCACTTTACTTTTTTTTTTTTTTTTGCACTATTTTTAAATGCAGTGACAAAATAATGATTTAAAGTATTTATATGTAATATTAATGCTAATGTCTCTTTGTTCTTAACTTTACAGAAGCAAGAAAATGACATCAGAAATGGTGCATAAAGAAATTCAAATACTTCAGGCTCTCTGCGGAAAAGATCAATCAAAGTGTGTTTTACGTTATTTAAAATACAGTCCTGGTTAGTTTCGTTTTATTTTAGGGTTTTTGAGACAGAACTAAATATACTTTGCAATAACACTAAATTTATTTATAAAGAACTTATTGGTGAAATTGTTAGTAAATCAGTCTGCCATGTGCATGATCCTGAATTCAAATCTGGGTCAAAAATTGGGAATTTTTATTTCAAATATTTAAATTAATGTAACTAGGTTTAATAGTTGAATACAAGTATAATTCTTATACTTGGATTTTAGATTTAATTATAGGGGGTTTGAACCCAGACTTTCAAGCTCCCTTCAGTTATAGATTCTATCATATACAACTGGTACACATGACCTCACATATATAAAAAACATAACTGATCTGCAATATATGGGTATTTCATGTTGAACCAGTGCTTCTAAGTTAGTCCAGATCATCATTTCCCATATGTATATATAATCAGTTCTCAGTTTGTATTAGTATATCAAATCTTCAAATGTTCCGTGGACAAGCTTCATTCTACTCCATCCTCCAACTCTCCAGCCATCCATACTATTGAAAATCTAATGATGGAGTGTCCAAGTCCCTTGTTGATGCCAATATTATTGTCATGCCTATATTGACTTTAAGTCACTCTAATCCCTCATGTATAAGACCTTATCTGTTTAAATGAATAAAAGATATATGGGCAGAATACAAGTTGAAACTGTAATATTTGAATGGATAAAGTCCTATATATGAAGGGTCAGAGTGACTTAGAGACAACATGGACATGATAATAATATTGGTATCAACAAAGGATTTGATTTTCAATAGTATGGATGTCTGAAGAGTTGGAAGGTGGAACATAGTGAAGCCTGTCCATTAAAATTGGTATAGATGTCTGAAGAGTTAGACACTGGAGTATATTGAAGGCTGTCCATTAAAGCTTGAAGATTTGATAACTAGCACAGAATTTATATATATAAATAAACTAGTAATTTTATATAGCACGATGTTTATAAACTGTAATATTAATAATCAGCATTAAGCTATTGCACATGCGCTTTGTAGATTTTTAACAATAAATGAATACTCTAACTTCAAACACAAGATAAATCTTTGGAAAAGATAGAATGAATCCATCTATCTTTTTGAACCCAAATGCTTATGTATGAGCATATCTTAAGTATTTGAAAGTGAGAGCGTGAAGATATTAAACAATCACTTTAAATTTTTTTTACATGCTTGAATGAATGACGCTGGCAAAATTTACTAGAATTTCGATACGTCATTCTTATTTGAAATTAAATGTATGTAAATAGACTATTTATTTTATATAGTACGATGTTTATAAACTGTAATATTAATAATCAGCATTAAGCTATTTCACAAGTGCTTTGTAGATTTTAAACAATAAATGAATACTCCCACTTCAAACACAAGATAAGGCTTTGGAAAAGATAGAATGAATCCATCTATTTTTTTTAACCCAAATGCTTATGGATGGGCAAATCTTAAGTATTCATTTATTGTTTAAAATCTACAAAGCGCATGTGCAATAGCTTAATGGTGATTATTAATATATAAATAGGAGATAATGATCTAGACCAAATGATGTGCTTGTTCAGCTTGAAACCTATATATTGGAAATCGTATATTTTTTTCATGTGTGTGGTATGAGATTGAATGCATATCTGAAGGGAACTTGAAAGTCCGAGTTCAAATCCCCTATAATTGTAACTACATTTAATAAGTGGAATATCTCAGCTATTTTTAGCAAGGGAATAAAAAAAACTTATTACCGATAGTTGCCTTATCTAAGATGCTGTGATTCAAAATTTTTGAGAAGATGCCGAAAAAGTCTTTAACTTTATGCAAAATTTATGAAATAGTTTTTATACAGAAAAAATTTCCTTTTAATTTAATAAACTATTACATGACTTTTAGCTAATATTCAATATTCACATTGTCAACAGTAATCTACTTTACATCATCCTTCTTTTGGAACCATCTATGTAAGTGTATAGTTATTGAATTTTATTGACGGGAAGCACTGACTTGCAATTATCCACGCAGTATCCATGTTATTTTAATTATGTTATTCATTCTAGTAAAACAATCTAAGGTTGTGAATTCAAGTTAATATGCTTGTAGAACAAATATGAAAACAACAACTTCATAACAAATAGTAGGAATCTTGATCATTTGAAAAAAGGTGATGTATACCAAAATAAACAATCATGTTAATAGTTTGTGCTTACATAAATTGTTCATTTCACATGCAATGTGAAATATATTACTATTCTCAGTCCATCCCTGTGTGTCTAGTCAGTAGTAGAATGATAGATTTAAGAGCTGTAAATTCATGGATTGAGTTGTAGATTCTTAAAAAATGAACACATTTATTGACACTACATGGGTACCAAAAATGTCAGGTTGAATATCAATCTGCTTTTGTTTACTATTATTATAATAGCTTTAAAACAAAACAGGCAAAACTCTCCATACAGTAGTGCCACTCATTGCAAATCAGAGTAATCAATGAATGCCAGAAGGCTTGTGCATAAAATCCCTATCTATTGCCTACTCATCCAATATTCCCAAACAAGTTTCTAGTTTGTAGCCTTCATCAATGAGGAACCTTGGATCTGAGAGCACTGCATCTAGATCTTAGGATCTAATGCAACACTCCAGCAGCCATCTTTTATCTCTACTTAACTACAAAATTATGAGAATAAAATTAGAAAACACAATATTTTTAATCAAAGTTCATTAGCTTATATAGTGATAAAAATCTGAACTCAGTTCAACACCCATACATTTTGGTCTCTTTTGTTCTTTAATAACCATAGCAACCACTATCCTATTAGGCAGGATTGGTGTTAAACCACTAAATCACACATGATCACCATTTCTCATGCTTGATCCTGTTATTAAAACAGGTGAAACTCTCCACACAGTAATGCCACTCAGTGCAAGCCGGAGTAATCAATGAATGTCAGTAGGCTTGTGCGTAAATTCCCTATCTAGTGCCTACTCATTCAATATCCCTTTACTAGTTTCTGGCTTGTGACCTTCATCAGTGAGGAGTCTTGGATCTTAGGATCTAATGCAACCCTCCAGCAGCCACCTTTTATCTATACTCAACTACAAAACTATGATACAATAATATTTTCAATCTAAGCTCATTAGCTTATTAATCATATAGGTCTAAACTCAGTTTAACACCCATACATTTTGGGGTCTTTGGTTCTTTAATAACCATAGACACCACTATCTTATTAGACAGGATTGGGGTTAAACCACTAAACATCACATGATCACTATTTTTTATGCTTGTTCATAACTGCTTTGCCCTGAATGAAACTACTGTATGGAGAGTTTTGCCTGTATGAGCAAGCATAAGAAATGGTGACCTTGTGGTGTTTAATAGTTTGAATTTTGGTTTAATTGATATGTGAATTAGAAATTGTTGTGCAGTTTTGCCCAATTTAACTTTATAAAAAAAAAATTAGCTATTTGAAAGATTAAAATTGAAACAATCACTGATTAAAACAGCCAAAAAATTTAACTTTCGAGTGCTCAGATGCTATTGTAAGAAAAGCTTATCATAAATGCATTTTGAATCAAGATTAGCACTTTTGAGGACTATTGGTGTTCTTATATTCATAGCAATAAGATTTATGTGGATGGGTGCTTGTTTATATATGTGACAATTCAAATTATATGAACATTTTTGAAAGGAGGAACAGAATTTCTTCTTATTGATGGAGTTGAGATTGTTGGCTATATGCCACACTTCTTTGATCTTGAGTTTACATCATTTTTCTCGATGCAGGTGATATTAGCAACTGTGGGCTCGAATATGTGGCTTTTGATGATTAAGGAAAATAGACTTGTGCTCCAGGTTGGTTGTAGCTCTTTTATAGAGATATTTGTGTTGTGAAGGGTAAAAATCTTGCTGAAATATTTTTTTATCACTATACTAACAAATTATTAAAAAAATATTTAAAATGTTCAAATTCCTGAAAATTCATAAGATACTTTGATCTATGCATTTGCATAACCTTGCATTGGATATATGGTTATCAATAAGGTCCAACACACATCTGTGAGTAAAGTTCATTAGGCAGATACACAGCCACTCATAAACCAGTAAGTCCATTCTAACTCCAAAAGAAGAAAGGTGAGAAAGCTTTAGAAATGAGTTTTGTACTGTAAAACACAGAGTTGTTTGTGGGAATTTGTTTCATATTTATAACTAGAAATATAAGACAATCTTGATTATCTAGAACAGATAATTCAATTTCCCATGGCTTGTAATTTACATTTAGCTTAATAATCTCAACTTGAAATATAGAAAGTGATTGCTTCTACAATCAAATTGGGCTATAAGTCAACACAAAGAACACTAAAGGTATGCTTCTCTGGATTGTCCCAACTTGATTGGTATGAGAAATCCATACAACTTTCTTCTTGCATTTTTATGTTGGACTATTTCCATCATCTGAGTATTGAATGTCTTTAGAAAAATTTAAATTTATTTAAATATTCCAAATACATTCAACTATTAGTAATAGCACATCAAACATGTTAGTATATGCACATTTCAAGAGATATTTTCCCCTCTTCTTCAGGTGTTGTTAGCCTCACCAGTGACAATACTAGTATGGGATTTGAACCTGGACTCTCAGATTCTTGATTATTGAATTTTAAGGTAACACTCTAACCAACAGTCATTGGCTCGGTACACCTTTAGTAAAACTGACCACCAGTATAGTAAAGAATGCACATATGGATAAGAAAAATCAAAATTAAGCATTTCTAATTAATAAAAACTAGATTATAACTGAAATATAAAGATTGTTGTTTAATTTGCATTCAACAAAAGAACATAGGTTCAAAAATAGTTTCTGAATTATTATTTTTTAAATCTTTTCTAACTACAGACACATTTAAATTACTTTCTATAATTACATCCCATTCAAAAAAAATACCATTGACTATATACAAAAAAATAGCTTATTCTTTCGTTGCATTAAAATTTAGATTTTTGTCAGAATCAGAAATTAAGTCAAATAATATAATCGTGTCAGAGAAATCTTTTGATTTGATTTTAAATAATTTATACTAGTTCAAAATATCAAAAAGATATTACTACCCAATTAAGTTATATTTATGTTAATATTTATGTAAATAACTTTTGTGTGTTTTCATTCTCTTCTCTTTAAGTCCCATCTTACAGGTACAAAAAAGAAACTTGCCACTGGGAATAATATCTCAATCTTGTAGGATTCATGTAGGGTTCTAATGCTGACATCCTTAGTCTGGATTCGCACTTGTTTACTCTGTGAATACAACTCTCCAATGTGGTGCAGAAGTACACATACCAAACTTGTAGTTACTCAAATCAATGAAACCTTGCTTACTATATCAGGCATTCTTGAGTCAACACCAATAGAATGTCTACTTGCATCTTCAAATATCATTCCATCTAATCTCAGATGCAGGTTGGCAACTATCAATGAATTCAAAAAGCTTGTTTAGCTGCCATATCATCTAATCAGCTGCCATAACATCTAATCAATGTCACTCTGATCAATTCCCCAAAAGCTCAAGTTAAAATCAATGCAACTTTTCTGGCACTGGTAATTATCAGTAGCCACCGATAATGGATATCAGCAGAATATAGACACAGGATAACTCCAATATAAACTAGCTGATCTTATTCTCCGAGTACCTGCTTTCTTCCTTCCAAGGAAACTGGTCGAAAATTAACAGAGTCAGAACAGGCCGTGCTAGATGTTATTATACATTGCACAAGTGGGGATTTGTAAATTCTTCAAACTGTGATTGTGGAATATCACAAACTATGGTACATATTTACAAGATGTGTCCAATTTACCAAGCCCCTGTTGGCCTCTTTATTTTTCATAACTTGAAGGAGTAGGTTCTTGATTGGTTAGAAACTGTTGATGTTGTATTTTAATGTGGTGCCACCACACACTAAATAAATTCTTTTTCTTTAGACTTAAAATATGTATGTGTGTGTGCATACACTTTCATGATTGCACATGTATTGATTGTAGGTCATGAATCAATCTGCCTCAGTCAGCTCTGATGATTGTTTTGATAAAACTATATAAAATTAGTTCCTAATTTTTTGCAAATTTACATAAATGTTCCACTTAAATGTTTTTTAACTCAAAGGAGACATAAAAAGTTTTAATATCATTATTCACGTACAATGGTGATAATGAATTTGGAAAAATTTTAATTGTAAGACCATCATGTGAGTACTTTTGAAAATACTAAATTTATTAGCTCAGTTGACTTACTTGATTATTTACTGACTAATGAGCTTTGTAGATATTTTTCTTAAAATGTGAACAAATTAAAATTTGAGTAAAATGAAATTCTGTTGTGGTTCATGTGTATATACCCATGTAATATGACATGAATATGCTTTCTATTATCATCACCAATACAACAGAGACTTAGACTTAAAATAATTTATTTTTATGAAGGATATTTAAAACATTATTTTGTACCATGCTAATCTAGAAAAAACAGCACTATATTTAAGTAATTGACTTATTTCCTTTATGATATGAGTCGATAAAGATTTTTTCCAATCCTTTACACCTCAACATACATCTTTAATATGCCACACTGATAAGGGCCCAACATGTGTCCATTTAGATAAAATTGGGCAGTTACTATCATTATCATAGATTTCAATTACTAGTTTAAAACAACACACAAAATAAAACTTGCCTTAAACTTTTGTTGTATAACTTATAATTACATGAGATAACACTAAAGAAAAAGATAACATTATGCTTCTCAAATTGAAAAATGTTCACATTTCCTTATTAATAACATCTTAAACTATGAATGAAGATAAAGTCTTTTTAACTCTTACTTCTCTCCTTAAAACAGAGACAAAACTCTCCATCCTGTAATGCTACCCAGTACAAACCAGAGTAATCAATAGATACAGGAAGGTTTGTGCAAAGCACTGATGAAAGACACAAGCTAGAAACTAGTCTGCGGATATTGGAAGAGTAGGCACTAGACAGGGATTGATGCACAAACCTTCTTGCATCCATTGATTACTCTGGTTGGCAATGAGTGGCGCTACTGTATGAAAAATTTTGCCTCTGTTTTAACAGCTTGTGAAAACATAGAATGGTGATCATGTGATATTTAGAGAATACTTTTCTACTGCTGTTAGCACAAAATAAAATATAGATTAACCATTCTCAGTGCAGGGTGATGTAATGATGATAAATTGCTTATGGTTTCTAAAAATCCCACTTGCTCCAACATTAGCAGATCTGAAAAAATATTGGATAATCCAAGAGATATTTCTTTTCACTTTTTGATGATGTTAAGAAAATTAGGGATACTTTATTTCTATATGATTTTTCTGATAGGAAAATATTTTTCAAGTCAAAAAATCAGGGTAATATTTATTCTATAACTATTCACAGTAGTAACCATCAGAAGAGTTGAAATTTTTTCCATTTCTGTCAATCATTCGGATTGCTTATTCAATAGTCTTTTGACTATAATCACTTTCTTTGAAATTCTACAATATTATTATGCCAATATAAAACCACAAATGAAGGTTTTTATTTTCCAGTGGTGTCCTTATGCCATCTGCCATTCCAAAACCTGAACTATGTCTATTGAATAACAACTATGTGACTATAATATGCTAAGACAGATATACTTATCTTTAATAATATGATATTATTGGTATATTTTATAATCTATCTGTTTATTTACAACTAACATTAAAAAACATTTATCATGGGATGTTGTTAGAAAAATATCACTAATACTTGTGCAACTATAAATAATTATTTAGAAACACCAAATAATGTGATCATTTCCAATGTTTTTATTAAGAGGAATTAAAACTGTTTACCGGCTTAACTTTTATAAATTATTAGTGTCCGTATGGCATATATTGTAAGTCACACTAAAACAGCATTTAAGTATAATGTGTCAAGTCATAGATCTTTTCAGCAGCCATTCCAGAAGAACAGTGAAGAAATAATTACGAGAGTTGCCAATTGTCAGGTTGTGAATGATTGAATAGCTTTACAAATTTATTTTGCCACCTAGATTAAGAATGGTTAGAAATCATTTACTTACCGATATTGGATAATAAGATAGTTAATTATAAGCTGGATATCTAAAAAAAATAATCCTAAATCCATTGAAAAAATTTCATGTTAACTCGTCTCGAATTCGAATCACGGCAGTTGTATGGAATGCTGCTATTCCATCCAGCAAAGTTTTTACATTTAATTATTACAGTGTATATAAAAATATTTTATTAAAAGTAGTTTTGAGATGTGCGATATTTTTATTGCAATAAATGTGTGTATTTTTTAATACTGTGCAATATATATTGAATTAACATATTATGTATATAAAAATATATAATTATTAATATTGGCTTTTATAATTGTATATATTATATATTTTTTATTAATTGCTTATCTACTAAACTGTTTCAATTGACTTTAATTAATATTATAAGTAAGCACCGTTAATCAATTTCTTTTTTGTTTACAAGAGGCTAAAATGTCAAACAAGTGGTTGCTAAGCAATTATAAACATACCTTTCTTCCTTACGAAAGTAAATTTATTTTTCGTAGGGGAAAAAAACTTTCGTTTAAATCAGCCTTTTTCCCTGAAAGCTTTATCGATATTTTAATGTTTTTTTTTTTAAATCTTTATAGGATGTTCAGGTATGGAAACTGTTTTATAATAATATATTAATTACAAATGATTTATTTGAAATGCGCTGCTTTGAGTTTATACGTTATACATAATTTTCTATTTTGCATCACAATTTATAATCTACGTTATAAATTTCATGTTGGAAAAATCTTATCGTTGTTAGTAAAAACTTTATACAATTAAAACAGTCAAGTTGAAATAATATTCTTAATGTATATAAGCAACTAAATCAGAAATATTATTTATAAGTTCGAAGGCAAATACTGTATTTATTTCACCTTTATTGTTAAAAGAAGGTTACCTTGACAAACAGTTTGAAATTGTTGATTGATATTGGGCTTGCCTAAATGTTAACTGACTTTTAATGATTACTTAATATATGTAGTTAAACTGGTTCATAATTATTATTGTATATAAATTCAGATAATAAAAATAATTGATTTTAAACCACTAAAATTCATATGATCACCATTTCCAAGATTCCTCACTGATGAGTTTCACAGGCTAGAAACTAGTCTGGGGATATTGAATGCGTAGACTTTAAATAGGGGTTTTATGTACATACCCCTTGCATCCATTGTTTTACTATGGCTTGCACTGGGCAGCGCTACTGTATGGAAAGTTTGTCATTGTGATATCTGATTTTGTGGATAATTCATTATATTTTAGCAGATACATATATAAGTACATGGGTAATGAATAGATGAAAAGCTTCAAAATGAGGTGATATTATATCCACCCATTATCCACAACTTTGGGTTCCAATCTAAGTCAAGTAAGACCTGAAAATGTGCTAGGTAAGATGTGGATTTTTTTCCAGGTTCCAAACAGAATTCTTTTTTGTATATTTGAAAGTAAAACAGGCATAGAAGTAAAATAAGAATGAAAAATGTTAAAACTCTTGTTGCACATTTGTCCAAATCTGGTATGTAATGACATCAGCTTCTCTGCTCTTCTTTAAATCATATTGGAAAGACTTTGCCTTGTAATTGGCTATTTAAAAACTATCTAAACATAAAAAATGTATTAGACTAAAGTTAAGTAGTTCTACAGTAATTATAAAGATAGCACACATACAAAAAGTTTAACTCTTTAATGGCTGAGGATTGAGAATAACTGCAAACAAAGTGGTTTGTCGAAAGCAGATTCCAAGTGATTTTTCAGCAATAGACACTATGATTAAACATTAAAAAACACATTGGAAACTGCAACAGCCATGCTTATAGGAGTTTGAATTATTGATCACATGCCAAAGATATTCATATTAGGTAATTTGTGTTGTATAATGCTCAGAATAATTGAGACAGAGATCTTAATAATAGTCATGAGGCAATATTGCTTCAAACTTGTAATGTGTTAAGTTACAATTTTAACATAAATATACAAAAAGGTATCAAAAATCTTATGTTAATTTATTTTCACTCAAGCTTGTCACTGAGTGCTTCAATCAACATATGATTTTATGGTAGGATATTAGTGTTAACTAAATTACCTAGATGTCAGCATCTAACAGAAATAAAAAGACAATGGACATTTTAAAAAAAATAAGGAAAATGTATTCATTTTGTGCAATAAATAAGTGTCTTTTGCACAACATAGATTTTTGTTTACATTAATGCTTAATTTGATTATTTTTTTATCATCATCTTGTTTTGTAAAATTATTAAAAATGTGTTTCATATTAATATGTGACATTTCCATTTAGATTATATTTGAATATATGAGTCTATTAACAGAAAATTAGTCAACAAAAAACTTACTGATGTTAAAAGGAAAATGTTTCTTGTCAATAATAATTCAATTCAATGTTTATTAACATGTAAACATACAGTATAAGAAAGACCAAAAAAATTTACATTTGATTGTTATTACAGCTAAATAAATGTTGAATGAATTTTTTAAAGCTATTATTTGACAAATGAAAATTTCAATGTTCTTGAAATATTTATTATAAAAATCTGGCAATCTAACCAATGTAGATTTTTTTCATATATTCAGAATAATAATAATAATAATAATAATAATAATAATAATAATAATAATAATAATAATAATAATTATTATTATTATTATTATTATTATTATTATTATTATTATTACGATTATCATTATTTACTCTTCTCCTTGAAAGAGAATTATTTAATTTTCCTTAAATACTAATAAAAAATTTTGTTTAATTGCTTTTCCTTATTATCATTAGCACATTTTTGGACATAGAACTAATTTTGTTAACGTTATTGTATGGATAGAAGGCTTACAATAACATTATGCTTATGGTAGACATCGCTTTTTCTGGTTGTGTATTTATAAATTTTACATATATTAAAGATATTGAGTCAAGGACTAATGTGTATATAATTTTTTTAAATTATTTTAAATCAAAATATGTTTTTATGATTTTCTATTGTTTGAATCTTTTAATAATAGAAAATTGATAAACCTCACTTTTTCCAATGTGGTCTAATTATTCAGCTTTTTGTTCCTAATGAACTTCAGGTTTTGGAAGTTACTATTCTCAACTACTTACTAATTTCTTATCTAGTATAATCAAAAATTCTTCCGACAAAATTTATAGTTCATGTTACTTTGGGCTATATATATATGATCTAAACTGTTTTATTTTTTATTGCATTCTTAATTGTGAATTGAATAATTATTTTATGGGAATATTTAAAAGTATTTGTCGAAAAATATAATTTAATCTTTGGACAATTTAATAGATTATCACTTTTTTTATATATAACTTTGTACTTTACATTATTGCAAATTTGAAATAATCAGATTTTTTTTTAAAACTTACTGGTTACCATAATTGGATCAAGAACAATATAAATTTGTTGTAATTCATGAGAACCGAATTCTCCTATCTCTGGAACAACAAATCTATTCTTTTAGGACAATAAAGATCGCAATACTGGTCAAATTTCTGTCTCCTATAAATAGAAACCTTCATTTTGATTGACTTCGCTTTACTTAGCGACTTTATCTGACTATTATCTTTTGTTATATATGCATAATACCATTCATTATATATATATATATAATTTGCTTCATCTAATTTTTTTAATATTTGTATTACATTTGATTTGTATATATATATAAAAATTAGAATTTAACTAATTATTATTTATATGTGACATTTATTCTTTGGAGTAACTAATATTGTCATCATTAATTTTGTAATTCAAATATCTTAAATATAATAAGTACACATTTTTTATTTGCTTTTGTTGTTGTATTTTGTGAGGGGATTTTATTTTTCACTTAGTAAATTCTTATTTATTATTCTGGATTTTATCTATTTTTTCTTCAATTTTATTTCATATGTATTGTATGCATAAAATTCCTATCTAATTCCTATTCATCCAATATCCCCAGACTAGTTTCTAGCTTGTGGCTTTTATCAGTGATGAACTTTGGACATGAGAGCACTGCACCTAGATCCTAGGATCTAATGCAACCCTTTAGCAGCCACCTTTTACCTCTACTTAACTACAAAACGAATTTAAAATTGAAAACACAATAATATTTTTAATTCAAGCTCAGTATCTTATATAATCAGTCATATAGGTTTGAACTCAGTTCAGTATTGAAAACAATAATATTTTCAATCCAAGCTGAGTAATTTATATAGTCACTTCATTTCTGTAACTTTTCCTATTGGTGCTTATCATCCATCCTATCGAGTTTTATATTAAGATATATCACTCAAACGTTATTTATTCTAATATTTTTTAAAAAAATTATAGGAAAGGTAACTGTGTTGATTTTTGTAAGAATTTTTTTAAAGCCAATTGGAATTCATTGTATTCCTATAATGATGTGAATCACTGCTTAGATTATTTTTTGAAGATTCTTAATAGTTTTATTGATTTATATAATCCCAGTAAATTCTCTTTTCATAAAGGTCCCCCCCCCCGGGTTTTATACACTCTCATTAAGATTATTAAAAGGAAATCTTATCATCGTAGACTTTATTTTAAAACTCAGAATATCTCACTTATAATAATTGTATTACTTTCAGAAGATTGGCTAAACATGTTTACAAAGGAGATTTACAAAATTATATTAAGAAAATTGAATTTAATATTTCTTCTAACCATAAAGAATTTTGGATTTTATTAATAACTCAGGCTTGGGTAAGAAAAGAGTTCAAACTCTATGCATTGTTCCACGTTAAATGCAAATAATTTTTCCAAACATTTTGCTGCATTTATAGTCTTCCCAACATATATCTTCAAAAATTACATTACTTTGCAGCTCACCTATTGTTCATTGAATAATTAATCATATTTCTAGGGAGGATGTTATTGTAGCAATCAGTGACTTAAAACCCATTCTAGTTTAGGATATGATAATATTCCTTCCTTTATTTGTAAAGGTATAGCTGAATTTATTGCAGGACTTCTTGCCTTTATTTTTAATTTATCACCTAACTATTGTGTTTTTTCTAAGGTTCTTAAACATGCTAAAATGATCCCAATTTTTAAAAATGGCTCCTGTAACTATGCTAATAATTGTAGACCTATTTCTGTTTTTGCTCGGATTTTTGAAAGGTGTATTTATAATAAAACTATTTCAGATGTTAGTAAAATCATTTCTTCTTCACTACATGGTTTTATTCCTAGTAGATCAGTTGAAAGTAATTTGCTATCAAATTATGATCATATAGCACATGTGATTGAGGATCAGCAGAGACTTGAAGTTATTTATTTTGATTTATCAAAAGCCTTTGATAAAGTAGACTAGATATTATCCACTTAATGAATATTTCTGCAGTGTAATTTTCACTATGCCACTCTCGAGCAAGGTAGGGATTGATTTTATACACTTAAGATGTTATACATATTCTTCACCTATCTTTGGTCACATGTTTATGATTAAATCAATGTGTTAAAAGCAGATAGAAACCAATCCCTACTTAGTGTGAGAGTGGTGTAGTCAAAATAACACTATAGAAATTTTATTCATTAAGTATTGAAGTATGATTTTAAAATATTTTTTCCTTATGTTAAAATATTTTGTATACTGCCCTAATTTGAAAAGAGCTTTAACTATATTTAAATGAATGGAGAGTGATTAATAACGTTTTAAACAAAAGAATTCTTTAATCTATCTTTATAATTTGAAGTTTTAATTATATCTTGGTCAATTTAAATGTTATATTTGTCTGCATTATTTAAATATATGCTGCCTTTATATATCTTTGCTATGCTAGAGACAGAAAGAGATAGAATCATCTTTTCTAAACATGGCTAAGAAATTGTAAACAAATGGTTAATTGTAAAATTGTATTGTGTGTTTGATATGTGGGTATCTCTAATATATATATTCAATAAATTCCTGTTCATCATATATGCTTGTATTATTTTTTTCTTACTGCAACTGTTCTAAAATCGGCATCGTAGAAATATATGTAATTTTTTACAGATCCATCAATTAAATAAAATTTTATTTTTTTATAACTACTATTAATAAATATTTTTGTATAAAGATAGTTTTTAAAAAAAATTGAAATAACATTTTAATAAAATAATAATAACAACAACAACAATGATAATAATACTTTTAATTTAGAATATTTCATTTGTTTACAAATAACTTTATTATTAGCTTTTCTCATTTACCCATTCATTTTTAAAAAGATTTTTTTGGGTAGAGGGGGTGTCTTGTCTAAAATAAATAAATTTCTATATTTGTTTTTTATAAATATAAAATTGAAACAAATTACTTTTTATAAAAAATTAATGGTTATATAAAATTACGTATTTAAAAAAAAAATCTATCAAAATGGTTATATAAAATTACGTATTTTAAAAAAAAATCTATCAAGCTTTGGTGGCCGAGTCAAGCAGTTGTCCCAGGGTTCGCTTCCCGGCCGAGGCTTTGACACATAAAAAAAAAAAGAATCTCATTTAATCTTAATATCAACTTAAATTTTTTAGCTTAATTATTATGATATTAAAATTCATATTGTAATTTATATGACATATAGGCTTGTCACAAGTCCACTTTATCAAGAACATTTAAAGTTTAAAGATGGGTATCATTTTTAATAAGTTACAAATAAAGAAAATAATAATGAAAAATTTATTCATGAAAAATTAATTTAATGTTAAAGTTGATTAAGATAATTATAAGGAATACTAGTTAAAGAAAGGGTTCAAACTCAGGATGAATGAAAGAATGAATGTAAATGTGAATGGAATATTTCATAAATCATATTATATATATCATTTTAAAAATATTTTATTTAAATTAAATCCTAGATATGATATAGAATAAAATATCTTTGTATAACAACAAAATAATATATGACAATAGCTGTGATATAATCATATAATCATAACATATAAAAGCTCTTTTTGGCAATTTTTAATTTTTTCCCTTTTCAATGTCTCGATTAACTCCAAAAAACAACCTATATTGCATACATATTGGCTTTATATAAAATTAATACAAGCCTTTAATTATGCTTTTAGTATCTTTATAATAACATACATTATATAACCCTCCATTCGTTTTTCATTATTCAATTATTAGTTAAATTAATTGACGTTTTATAAATGTTAATACAATTATTTAAATTGAAACAAAAATCAAAATGATTATTTTATCATATTGAATAATATTTATTTTTTATAGTTAATTAAAAAGAATTTCATAAGCAATTATTTTAAAGAAAATGATACTGCCTAACAACCAAATAGAGAACTTCATTATTATCATACCACATCATGTGATCACTATTTATTATGCTTGCTGATAGTGATCATGTGATGTTTATTGACTTAAAACAAATCCTGCCTAATAGGATAGTGGTGGCTATGGTTATTAAAGACACCAAAATATATGATTACTGAGCTGAGTTCAGTCCTATATGACTATATAAGCTGATGTCCTTGGATTGAAAATATTATAATGTTTACAATTTAAGTCTCATAGTTTTGTAGTTAAGTGGAGATAAAAGGTGTTTGCCGCAGTGTTGCATTAGATTCTAAGATCTAGATGCAGTGCTTTCAAATCCAAGACTCCTCACTGATGAAGGCCACAAATCAGAAACTAGTCTGGGGATATTGGATGAGAAGGCACTAGATGTGGATTTTATGCACAAGCCTTCTGGCATCCATTGATTACTCTGGCTGCAATATATATAGACAGTTTTGTCTGTTTTATTATCATACCAATTGGATTTTGTTTTGTTTTTATCCAATAAATTTAAAACTTTATGAAGTTATTGGCAAAATAATAATGATAATAGAATAGATTTTATGAAAAGGAAGACATGGTATATCATCCTTACTAATATCTTTGATGAAATTAATGAAATAAAAACAATAAAATCAAATAGAATCATTTCTTTATGAAGTAAGTATCACTGTTACTGTAAAAAAAAATTTAATAGTTATACTGAGAATCATCAATGGCACTCATGTCATTTCACCATCATTGTTGAAATTCACAGCAATATATGGAAAAGGAACTGTAGCTGAAAGGATGTCAAAAGAGGTCGGCTGAATATATTGGATAAATGCTGGGTATAGAACAAAATGAACTCTCATAAAATTTTCATTAACATTTTATTTTTACTATTCAGCATAATATAATATAAAAAATATATAGAGATATCTATTAGAAATATTTTTTTCTTTTTTAAAATTTTAAATAATAAATAGTTTTATTTTTCCTTGTTAATATTATTCAATCTGAACTTAAGATTTAGATCAGCGGTTCTCAACCTGTGGATTGTGGCCCCTTTGAGAGTCAAACAACCCTTTCACATGGGTCATCTAAGACCATTAGAAAACACATTTTCGATTCATAACAGTAGCAAAATTAAAAATTGGGGGTCACCACAACATAAGGAACTGTATTAAAGGGCCATGGCATTAGGAAGATTGAGAGCCACTGGTTTAGATTAAGTAAATAAGACTTCATTTAATTGATGCTTATAAAAATAGTAAAATAATCTAAAGTGTATTTTTGAAGATATAAATTTTATTGCATATTAGATCATTACTTGATCTAAATAGATGCACAACTAATAAAAAAAATGTTTCATTTATAATATGGTGTCTCTTGACACATATACATTCTTAAATTTCACGATATTGTGAAAATGTATTAATGACTATTTCTTTTTAATTTTATATATAATTACTACAATACTTCAGTAAGTAATCTTTGATGTTCTTTTATAGCCTTTTAAACATTTATTAAAAATTATATGTACATTTAAGTAAACTTGAAATTACTTAGATTCTTACTTTTATACATAGATTTGCATTTTTCTGCTATACTTGTATATTTTATACTATATAAACAGATATGCTATTTATCTTGCAGAGTTTTATGCAACCCCTCCACCTCTGTGGAAGCAGATGCAAGGTGAAGTCTGTTTACTAAGAGCCAAACCTTTTGACAGAAAAGTTGTATTTGTTTTCTGCACTCTTAAAGGTGTTTATCTAATTAAGGTAAATAAGTATAAACTATATATTTTAAAATCTATTTTTATAAAGAGCTGAAAATCTTGAAATTTTTAGATCGGAAGTCGAACTCCCATAATGCCCTATTACTTTAAATATTATAAATCTATGCGCACTCACACATCAGTAAGAGTTTAAAAAACTTGAGTGAATCGTTTTGAGTGCGCGTAGATTTATAATATTTAAAGTAATAGCGCATCATCAGAGTTCAATTTCTGATCTAACATTTTATATATTTTAAAAATAAATTTTCTTAGAAATGGATAATTAATTAAATTTTTGGTGAAAATGAATTTTTTAAAAATGTCCATTCAATTAAATGAGTTTTTCCTTCTAAAAAATTTTCACAAAAAAAAACAAATGTGTGCATATATATATGAAGGTACCAAACGTATTATTTATTTTATAAAGTGCAAACAGTTTGAAATTAAATTGAGAGACTGCAAACCTCTCGCGCTTATTCTAGCCAATCAGATGTTCTTAATAGCCAATCAGGTGTCTTGTATTTATGATTTGATCGCTATTAAGAACATCTGATTGGCTAAAATAAGCGCAAGAGGTTTGCAGTCTCTCAATTTAATTTCAAACGTATTATTGTGAATGAGAAAAATTTTTGATTTTAATTTAAATGATTCCTGAATTAAATTAACAAATAAAGGTTCAGCTAGTAACTTATTTTTCACTAATTGCTAAACATAGTAATAATAAATCAAAGGCATACAGAAGCTTAATTACCAAATGATAGATTAGTAGTTCAATCTCAGATCCATTCCTGCTTTTCCCCCTTTTATCAATGTATGCACTACATCTGATCATTGATTACAAAAAATTACTATAGATGGCACTAGAGAGATAAAAAAAATAACCTATTGATAAATGAAGTAAACAAAAGAAAGGGATTGATAAAGAAATTAACAGTGTTTTCATATAATAAATATGATGTAGCTAGAATGGTATGTAAGGAGTGGCAGTAGCAGTGTTAATATACGGCAATGATGCGTTATGTGTTAGTAAAGGGGTTTTAGATTGCTTAGAAAAAGTACAAAGGGAAGTAGGAAGACATGCATTAGATGCTGAGGTGTGGACAGCAAAGGAGGCAATTCAAGGAGAAATGGGATGGTCAAGTTTTTATATGAGGGATGCAAAAAGCAAATTGAAAATGTCGGTAGATTGCAGTTTATGGATAATAAAAGAATAGCCAAAATAGTATTTAATTGGGTTACAAGTAAAGGGCAGGCAACAAGATGGGTGAGAAAAGTAATGCGGTATGCAGAAGATTTGGATAAAGAAGTTATGTCAGTATACTTGTACCAAAGATGGGATGATTGTGTTAGGAGGATTGTTGAGTGTTATAGTGGGAAGGAGTGGGATAGAAGAATAGATGCATTAATAAAGAATAGGGAGTTGGAGACATGGAGAACTAGTATGGAGAGTAAAATGAGGTTAAATATATATAGAAGTAAACAGAACATTGGGTGTGAGTTAATTTATGATAATAGTAAGGAAAGTAGTTTATTGTTTAAGGCTTGAATGGGATATTTATCAACAAAGGGTTATACACGTAAATGGAAAAATATGGGTGATTTAGTCTGCAAGTTGTGTAAGGAAGGCATAGAAAATATTAGGCATCTGTTACTTCAATGTAAATGCTTGGAAGCAGAAAGGGTACAAATAATGAAGTTATGGTAGATTAAATATGAACAAAGTGATTATACAGAAAGTGAGTTATTGGTTTTTATGCTAGGTTTGGGAAAAGATAAGGGGGAAAAAGATAAGGGGAATTTAGATATGAAGGTCATGGAGTTGATAAAGATTATGTTGTGGAAATGGGATGGAGCAGATTATGGGAAAACTTAGGGTGGACAATGGAAAATGAAGGTAAAGTGGCTAACAGGTTTCTCTGAGCATAGCTGCTGAGAGATTCCTGACTCTGTTTAAGGAGAAGTCACAGTGCATCACATCACATCACCTACAATTACAAAAAAAAAAAAATGTTACTAAAAATGTATAGATACTGTTCCAGATCGGATTTATATAATTGTTTAAGCAACTTGGTTTGAGTTCAAAACCTTGGAGTTTTTTTTAATTTCTGAAGTTTTAGCTTGAATAATCATCATCATCATCAACCATTATCAATCCACTGCAGGATGAAGGTCTCTCCAAGTTTAATCCATCTTCTCCGATCTTTAGCTTCTCTTCTCCACAACACCCCTGCACATTTTCTTATTTCATCCACCCATCTCACATATGGTCTCTTTCTGGGTCTTTTACAATCTCTTGGAATCCAGTTTAAAATTTCAATTGTCCATCTATTATCATCTCTTCTAGCAATATGTCCAGCCCAACTCCATTTCAATCTTTTAATTTTTTCAATAAGGTCAGTAACACCTGTTTGTTGTCTTAGCCATACATTGCGTTTTCGATCTCTTCTTGTTACTCCCAACATACATCTCTCCATACTCCTTTGAGTGGTCTAAAGTCTCTGTATTGCTCTTCTATTAAGTGTCCAAGTCTCAGATTCATAAGTAAGAACTGGTAAAACACATTTGTTAAAAACCATCCTTTTCAAACACATAGGCATATTTCCTTTTAGTATCAAGTTATTTCTACCAAAAGCACTCCAACCAAGTTTAATTCTATGATTAATTTCCTCTATTATGTTTCCATCTGTATTAATAATCTGACCAAGGTATTTGTAACTGTTAACTTCTTCTAATTCTTCATAATCAATCTTTATTTTCATATTTTGAGCAAATCGATTAAACATTACTTTAGTCTTTTTAACATTTATCTTTAGTCCTACTTTTCTACTTTCATCTGCTAGCTCCTGCAACATTTCCTGTAGCTCTGAAGCATTATTTGCAAAAACAACTACATTATCTGCGAAATATAAATGACTTAAATACTCTCCATTTACTTTCACTCCTTTAGTTTCCCATTTTAATCCACAAAATACTTCTTGCAGCACTGCTGTAAAGTGTTTTGGAGATATGGAGTCACCTTGTCTTACATCTTTCTCAATGTTGATTTTTTCAGTATCATTATGTAATCTAATTGTTGCTGTTGCATTTTTATAAATATTCTTTAAAATATGACAATATCCTGGATCTATACCTTGATGATCCAATGCTTTAATCATTGAAGAAATGTGTATAGAATCGAATGCCTTTTCATAATCTACAAATCCAAAACATAATGACAACTCATATTCGTTCATCCTTTCTATGACTTCTCTCAATACCTGGATATGATCTATTGTACTAAAACCACTTTTAAATCCAGCTTGTTCTCTTGGTTGGTGGAAATCCAAAGTTCTCTGTAGACGAGTTGTAATTATCTTGGTAAAATTTTTATATAAAACTGATAAAAGGCTGATAGGTCTGTAATTTCTAATATCTTCTTTATCACCTTTTTTAAATATTAATATTATTACTGCATTCTTCCAATCTTCCGGTACATCTTTATCATTTAGACATTTGGTATATAACTTTGCTAAAATTGTTTCTATTTTTTCACCTGCTTCTTTTAATATATCAATTATAATTCCATCATTTCCTGGAGCCTTTCCTTTCTTCATACACTTAATTGCATGTCTCACTTCTTCATTTAAAATTCTGGGCAATTCAGAAGATGTAATAGTGTAATTTCCGATTTTTTCTTCACTATTGATAACAATATAATATAAAATACGCTAACGTATATAGTGAAATTAAATTCAACGATTATATTAATATTTCTTAAGGCTTTATTACTATATAATTCTTGATAAAAATCTTCTACCAATTTCATGATGTCATCTCTCTTTTTAGTAATAATTTCATCTTTTTTTCTTATTGCAGATATAAATTTCCTACCAATACCAAAATGTTGTTTAACATTTTTGAGACTTTTATTTTCTTCTACAGCTTTTCTTGCTATTTCACAGTTATACTTTCTTATATCATTTTCAACTCTTTTCCGTACCATTTTACAAAATTCGAGATATTCAATTCTTTTTAATACATCATTTTTGTATATCTTCATATTCCTTCTTTTCTTCATAAATTCTCTAGTCTCAGTAGAAATTTTATTAGTCAATTGCTGCTTTTTTCTACCAGCTATGTTTGTTGCAGTTTTTAAAAGTGTATCAGTTATTTTCATATTAGTTTCATTCAAATCTGAATCATGTTCAAAATCTCCTAACACTTGAAACCTATTTGTAAGTTCTAATTTAAATTCATTAGAATGTTTCTGAAGATTAGGAATATCAACTGTAAATATTGTTTTTCTTAATAATTTTTGTCTCTCTAGTTTTACATTAACACGTAACTTACACCTTACTAATCGATGATCACTTCCTGTGTTAAATTTATTAAGAACATTACAATCTTGAAATATGTATTTTCTGTTAGTCAAAATATAATCCAATTCTGCTGTACCTTCATTTGGATGCTTCCATATCCATTTCCTTTTAACATTTTTCTCAAAAAATGAATTCATAATATAAAGTTTTCTTTTTCTGCAAACTCCACAAGTCTATGTCCTCTCTCATTTCTATTACCATAACCAAAATTACTCACAGCAATTTCATCTTTCATTTGTCTACCAATTCTAGCATTAAAGTCACCCATAACAATTTTAAAATGTTGTTTACTCTGATCAAAAGCCTTTGTACATCCATATAAAAATCTTCTACTACTTCATCACTATGAGAACTTGTTGGGGCATAAACCTGAATTATCTGCATTTGGTATCTGCTATTAAGTTGTATAACTAATCTTGCCACTCTGTCCGATACACCATCAATCTCCACAATATTGTTCTTCCACTTTTTATTTATAATGAATCCTACTCCACTTGTATTTTCAATATGTGTGCCTTTATAATAGAGTATATGTCCACTTTTTAAATCAATTGTTTCTTCTCCTTTTCTTCTAACTTCACAAAGTCCAATAATGTCCCATTTAATATAAGACAGTTCTTCTTCTAATTCTTGCAATCTTCCTTCACTTGAAAGTGATCTGCAGTTGTAAGTACCTAAATAAAAAGTCATCATCAAATGGCAGCCTGGGTCCGCAATCAGGGGATTCTTAGCACCTTCCGCCTTTGGCCACCAACCGCTTCCTTGGTTGGTGACTTTACAGCCTCCTGGGAATAAGGGCCATGCTTTATTTTTGTCTGTCATATTTGTATATATGTATTGGAAAAATATTTATCATTTACACAAACATTCATTCTGCCTTATCAGGCACTGAGAAGAAAGACCATGGTGTTTCTTGATCTTAAACTCAGAGGTAAAAAGCCAATAAACTCACCATGCTGGATAATGCGTGTTGGTGAGCAGCCCATCCATGTTCGTATACTATATGAATAATCACATAGTAATAACAGCTGCAACGACAAGAACGTATGGAGTGGACATTAGGAATTTGCTCTGCTCAGTTCCTTTAAGGCCTCCAAGAGGAATCAAAGGGTCTCCTTTCAGTTAATAGCAAACTCTTTTCTGCAGCCCTTGAATAATAGAATGAGTTAAAAGTAGTGTTACGATACAAAACTGCATTGAAAAAGACAAAAAATCAAAAACTGATATGAAAATAGGGAATACATGCACTACTATTTAGTAATCTGATTGTTTGAGCTTATCAAATGCAATACTAGAACAAAAAGCTGCTTTTATGTGATCACATATTGTGTTGTGTATAGTAAAAAATAAAATATATTAGCAATACAAAAAATCAAATGGTTGATTGCTCGAATATCAAAGGTTCTAATTTTAATGTGATCAATTGAAAACAAAAGTTCTTTTCATACCATTAGTCTGTCATTGTTTAACTTCATTGGGAATCAATCTAAAAACTATATGCTTTTGGATTCTCTATTGTAGTAGGTATAGTTCTTGGCTGAGATAATACCATTCACCACTCATAATAATTTAAAGATAGAATTTTCATACTATACTTTTCAAAAATAAATTTTAAAAATCTAAAACATAAATAATCTGACAAGCCATCCAATTACTAATCAGTAAATAAATGGCTGGATATTCAATTATTGCTCAGCAAATGGGTGTTTAGCTATTCTAATTAGAAGATGGACAAGAAATATATTTATATAATGTCTATTCAACCTGGCAAAAATTATATATTTTCAGCAATTCAAGGTTGCATTGCTAAAAAAACAATATTTGGGGGGAAGGGAGGGAAGATTTGACATTTTATATTTGAATTTTCAGCTAGCAATATGCATTGGGTCGATTTTATTAATATATATATATATATACCATTTGTAGGACTTTGATTTTTGATATTCTATTTAGTTTATCATAATTTTCAATCTTATCGATACACTGCAAGATGAAATTCTCTCCAAATTTAATCCAATTTCTGTAATTTATGGCTTCCTTCATATTAATACAGCAAACTGTTGTTTCATGCTTCCATTTCATTTGCATTTTTTTAATCTTTTATATCTGAATATTCAATTTAAGAGTTCAATTGACCATCCATTATCATCTCTTCTAGCAATATAAGCATCCCAGTTTTATTTGTTTTTTTAATTTTTGTAGTAAGATCAGGACTAAGTATTTATTCTCTTACCATTGTATTTTGCTTTTAATCATTTCTTGTTACTCCCAACATGCACTTCTCCAATACTTTAGTGTGTTGCTATTGTTCTATTAAGTATCCAAGATTCATATTTATATGTGACAACTAGCAAAGCACATGTATAAAAAAAACTTTACTTTCAAATTCATGTATATACTTCCTTTGAATATTCACTTATTTCTATGACAAGATTATTTCTATGACTAATTTCATTCATTATTCTTTTATTTGTATTAATAATACAGCCAAGATATTTATAATTGCTAATTTCTTCTGATGATATTATTATCTTTTTTTTTTCCTTTAGGAGTGTGCCGTTTTTAGTATTTATTTTTAATCTAATAAATTCTTCTTTTTATTTGACAGCTTAGGTAACATTTTGTGGAACTCTGAAGCCCTTATTTTCAAAAACAACCACAGAATTTTCAAAATCTAGATGGAAATAAGATCCTTTTTTTTTAAAAAAAAAAAACCCTATCATTTTTTTAATCCTCAAAATACTTCCTATAAAACTGTGGTAATGCTGGAGATATCCATCCTATATTCCACATTATCTCCAACAATATCACAGTTTTATAGACAATATTTTGAGAATTAAAAAATGATAAGGTTTAAAAGAAATGTCATATGACCTTGCCTTCAGAAGTGGACGTCCAGAATCCTTCCTTATCTGATCGGATTGAACATACATCGCCACTAACCAATGTGTAAACATGTGGACAAACAATGTATAAACATGGCCAAAGGGTAAAAACAATTATGGACAATGTGTAAACATGTGTATAAAATCCTACCATTGGTTAGGCTCTCTGAATCTGATGGCTGTCAGTAAGGTAAGGAATCTGGCAATAAATAGTCAACCTTTTTAGAGGCAAGCCCAGGGAACATCTGCATCAAATATGTTGTATCGGGCTGAATTGCAGGGTTCAAACTCAAACCAACAGTAATATCAAAATATATATGAACGCTCCCAAAATACAGTTGTATGTAGATAAACCTAATTACTACTGTGCTGGGCATGCCGAATGATTGGACTCACTTCCAGCTGTATATATTAGCTTGCCTTGTAACGTCTTAACTCTTCTGGCTGTTCTAGACAGTTTGCCTCAAGTCTGCCAAAGTCATAGCAGTTTCCAGTCTTATCGTGGGACTTGCCTCACTGCATAGATGTACCAATTAGTGACTACTAGAAACACCTTCACTGTTGGGAATGTTCATATTTATTTTGACATTATTGTTGGTTTGAGTATGACCCCTGCAATTCAGTCAAACACAGCAAGAAAAAAAAATAAATGGATCTTATTTAGATCCTGGTTCTATATCTTCATATTCCAAGGCATTAATCACAGTAAAAATGTTTATTAATCTTTTTATGACATATTTTAATGTTTATATTAACTTTTAAATCCAATTTATTCTTTTTCATTTGGTTTGATTCATAGTTCGCTGTAAATTAATTGTAAATGATCTTGTATCGTGATAGGTCTGTAATTACTAATCTCTTCATTTTCACTTTTCTTAAAAATCAATATTACTATTGTGTTCTTCTAAACATCTGATACATTTTTTTTCATTTGGTGATTAGTATGCAGCTTTGTCAACAATTTCTCTGTTTCTTCACTTAAGATATCAATTAAAATTTTATCATTTTCTAGAGCTTTTCCATTCTTCATAGATTTGATTGAATAGTTATATAGATCTGTCTTCAGTTCACTATCGACACATCTTAACTGAACACGAAGTAATTGAAGCTTTCAATGAATCATAACTATTGATAGCTTCAGTTACTTCCTATTCAGTTACGTATTATCTGAATTGTTTATTATTTACATCTATATATTTTAGTATTCTTAGTTCTTTATTAGCTGTAGAAGCTTTATTTGGCCGGATAAGAATGTTTGTAATAAAAGAAATTGTTTAATTTTTTCCGACAATACATTTGATTAAAATAAGAGCAGTTCCCCATTTTAAAACCATCTACTCCTAGTTTGAGTGATCAGTGATTATCAGATACTATACTGCATTTAAATTACCACCCACAAATCAGTTTTGGCCTTTACCTTTATCAATAAGGCTAGGGAAGTCAAATTTGAAAATGATGCAGTCAACGATCTAGCAAATATTTTTAAATCCATTTTACTACTGAAGCTAAAAACTTAAAACATTCAAATCAGACTCTGTTTAAATAGATGAATATAGCAAGCTGCAATTCAATCTCTCTATTTTAGTTATTTCTCTGCTTAATTGCTGTTGACTATGGCTTCTCTAACCGAAAGTATACTCATCTACTGTTAATAAATAAAGAGACAGAATAAACCATTTCCTTAGCCAACATTAGAAATATTTTTGGCAACTAATTGCAAATGAGATAAGAAAAAGGATAACAACATCGAATATTAATAACTGTAACTGATAGTAATAAATTATATATATGTATATACAAGCAAATTGACTTCGGTTCAAATCTTAGACTGATTTGAATTTTATTTTAAATTTGATATGTAAAATGGAATTAATAGTAGTTTCTGAGTGTTTAACTGCACTGCTTTCAATTTTAAATTCCAAAGCTTCAATGATAAAGGTAAAATCCAAAAAGCATTTGAGATTGGAAATGTCTAGTAATCATTGATTACTCAAACTTACAGCAGATGACACTTGAAACAGAACTGCTTTTATTTTAGCATGTGTGACTACTTGATATTTATATATTTTAAATAATTAAATGCCACTTTGTTGTGAATCATTTTAATCTATTGATTACATCATGGTTTCAGCAAATCATTCAGATTGACAAAGAAATTAATATTTTACAAACAAATATTACTCAATAAAGAATTCCAATTTCTATTCAAATTCTTAACTTTACTAAATTTAACTAAACATATTGCATGTTTTTGTGTTATAAATAGTGGCACAAATAAATATACACAAGATACTTTGTGAATGTTACTAATCTTTGACTTACTTTGTTTTGTTGTAATAATTTATATAAATACAATTTGTACACTTTACTTCAAGCACTTTGCAGCAAAAAATGCTTATTATATACATATGCACACACAATCGATGTTTCAATTGTTCTGTAGTCTTCATCAGAGATAATACTTTAATTCTTTAAAAATTTTCAAAAAAAAAAACCATTTTGCTTAAACGTATTCCTTAAAAATTTTTTAAATAAAACACTTTGGGGTGAAATTTTTAAGGAAATGAAATAATATTAGTTTCGCAGAAGACTGCATAACAGTTGAAATTATCAGGTTATGTGTACATGTATATATTTAAAAAATTGTTATAAAGTGTATTGAGTAAGATGTACAAAATGTTTTTATATATACAGAATAAATAAATGAACACTGAGATTGTCTTATTTATATTTTAGCAGAATAATTTAGCAGTATATAATAATATGAACCTGATGAAAATAAAATATCACAAACAATTTTTCTTGTTAAAAGTATACATTGAATACAATAAGATTCAAATCAAATTAAATTATAGGCTTTACTAAACTAGTTATCAAAAGAATCTCGAACTTAATCTTTCTTATGAATCAAAGAATATTTAGAATTTATTTTTCAGATTCACACATTGAAATAAATGGTTTTCTTATATTAGTGTGCATTTTTTGTTATAAAGATTAAATAGCTATCAATATTATATTAAAAATATAAACATGGTATGGAGGTAGAATTCATCTGGAAAATGTCCAAATAGTGAACTTTTCTTATGCTAAGGATTTACTTATTACACTATCAAATATATGAGAAGATTGTTCAAAATCTCTTCATTGTAACTGAGGTTGTTCTCTGGCAAGTACACATCTTTGAAATATAAAATCTCCATTATCATAACTTCATCATCCTCATCAATCTCTGTTATACATGTAAATGAGAAATGCCTTGTTAAACCTGCTATTGGGTGACTAAACAACAGATTAATACTTGTATGTCAAATACATATATGAGGGGGATTTAAAAATAACTGGAATTGTTCTTCAATAGACATTCCATTGTACTATAAGTTTCTGATGCTTCTTCATCAATGTGGTAAATAATGTCATCAAGTGAAATCATGGTGTTACATAGGACATTTGCTGATTTGTGTAATGCCTGAAAAGTTGGAACAGCACGAAACTCTGTTTAAAATTGTAATGCTTGAAACAGGCTTACAAGTAATTTGTTCTAAAAAATATAAGTTTATAAGTAGTTTAATGAAAATATCAAATTCACCAGATCCCCAAAAAGCATGATAAATGAAGTCCAATGCCAAGACGATGCTGTTTTTTGGATACAAATGGATTTTTCCCCTCAGAATTCATTCATAAAAATTAGATATTTAATACCTACAAGTACTGAAATTGTGTGATGTGGTAAAATGTAAATATTCTGATTGTGGCAATGGGAGAAGTGCAAACTTCACCAAAACAACATGATCATGCATAACACCTAGAGTATGAAACAATTTTTATTTAAATTCACTACAACCCAGCTTATCTGTCAGCTGTAGTTTCATGATCTTAATCTGGGCATTTTTTTATTCTCTTGAATAAAAAAATATCTCAATATTTTTTTTTTGTGGACTTAGAAATGGTGAAGAAAAAAATGACAGGCATTAAAAGGCATCACCTGCAAGTATTTTCAGGATATGTCAAAAAGTCAAAAGCACATTTAGACTGGGGCATTGCACTAAATAGACTATACTTTAAAAGAGATTGAATTTGCATCAGCTAAAAATAAATATACAATTTTTTAATTATAAAATTCCAGGTATATATGGGTCCTTCCTTGTAAATGATGGAAAGATCTTGATCCCTAAACAATCTATTAATATAAGGAAAAGTCTTTTATTTACAATCTTTAAAAGAGCACTTACCCTTTTTATGAAACATGGTTAAAGTATAATCAATGATATCAATTGCAGTAATTTGATTAAGTTCTGGTTCTAATGTGAATCTATGACACAGAAGTAATTGTGTCACAGAAATAAGATATTGTTTAATTTAGATTCGGTAATCACCACTAGAGCAACATTGATTATTCAGACTGCCTTCTTATGACTGTAGAACATAGTAGTGAAATTATAATAACTGAGACAACTGTTTCAGAATATTCTTTTGACTTTATTTTTCATTTATGTGTCATAGCATTGGCCAGGAAGCAAACCCGCTAACCTGGGACAACTGCTTGGAAGGCAGCTGTGCTGTCCTCTTGACCACCAATGTTTGACATATTCTTTTGATTCAGTTGTTATTTTCAGTTTCTCAGCTACTCTAGATAAATGTGTTTTTTTTTTTTGCAATCACATATTGTTTTAAAGAATATAAATATGATGCTAAACACCATGATTTTATCAGTCATTTGATTTAAATATTATTATGCATTTTCTTGATAGTTGAAATATCAATATCCCCTGATTATATTACATATAGAAGCCTTTTTACATGAGAAATGGTTTAATATATAATTTAAGTGTTCAAACGTTAAATAATCCCCAATATTAAGTAAATTATGATGTTCCTACATTGTATCAGCAAGTGCTATCTATGTTGATATTTTGTCGAATCCTGCATATATAACAATATATATGTTTTTATCCAATGTCATCTACTTTCCAAGTTACTTCCACCATTCTATTTTATTACTGTGTTTGATTTTTCCACTTCACTTGGGCCATCTATTGTAAGCTTAGGTAATCAATAAATGATAAATATCCGTGCTATTAAATTTCTATATAATGTTGTCCTGTTCATAGCTTTGAGCATTAATAGTTTAAAAGTTATAATTGCAATTTGAAAGAGATAATTGACCAATTGTTGGTTTGCTTTTAGAACAGGTTAAATTTACCTGCTTAACGAAGATTAAACTTCTTTGAATTAATAATTTCATTCTTTGTATTCAAGTTGCAATCTTTATATAAACTTATTAGATCATATATAAAAGTGGGTTTCCACTTTCTTGTTGGTTGCCTTGACAACAGATTGAGATCGTTATTGTCATTGATATTGTGTAAACATTGACTGTTTTCCTGTATTTATATAGTTTTTGATATTTGTTAATATAAATTAAATGTTTTGATTTTTGCAGGGTTACAGTAAGCGCCATAGACAAATGGACTTTGAATGTGTGGGGGATATATGTCCAGATGTAACTACTCTGCTTAGTCGAATCAGTGCTATCTTTTATGAGAACATTATGAATATGGTAATAAGTATTATAATTATTTTTTGTGTTTATCTAGTAATGTTTTTATTATATTTTTATATTAATCTATATATTAAATAATATTTGTTATATACTAAACGAAATATAAAATATAATAATATTTAACATATTGTTTGTCATTCATCTTTTCGCATTAGTTAAGTATAATGTACAGATTAAAACTATTTTCTCAAATTTGTGACGTGTGCGTGCACGCGTGTGTGTACAATTATTGTTTTTAGCAGAAATAGTAATAATACAGTGATGATTTTATTTAATTTAAATTAATCATTCATTTTGTTATAAAATATAATATATTTAATGATTTAATTATTATTTTATTTTTCAATTTGCTTCATGTAATTTTTGTTTTTTAAAAACTATTTAATTTTTTACTTTCAAAACAATTTGTTTTAATCATACTAATTTGTGATTTCTTCAGAATTTGGCACTTCATACCATTATCCCGGCAACTAAAGCCAAAGAAGAAGAAGAGAAAAGAGTTATAGAAGGCAGAGAATCTCGGAAAGAAAAAGATAAAAAAGATATGAAAATTAGTGATCTACCGCAGAGAAAGATTATCAGTAAGCCGAAAAAATTGGAACCTACATTAAAATGGAAATCATTAGGATTAGAATCATGTGAGAAGTAAGAAACATTTTTTTTTTTTTAAATAGTGAAATAAATATTTACTTTTAGCATGTAATACAGTCAAATTCTTTTAAAAGATAGTTTAGCAAACAAAATAATATAGAGACTGTTTTTTAATGTGTCAAAGCGTAGGCCTGGAAGCGAACCCCGGAACAACTGCTTGTAAGGCAGCTGTGCTAACTACTCGGCCACCAACATTTGATATAATAGAGAGACTTGATAATTATTAAAATAAGAATTTCTCTATTAAAAAAAAAATTATCTTTTTAAAAGAAAGGGAAGGAAGTTGCTGTTTCCTTTCTCCATTTCTATGGTATGCATGCATATGGGATGTTTCAAGGAAGAAAGTGATAACTTTATTTAGCTTTAAATAATCCAACTACTTCTATTGGGTTTAATGTAACTAAAAGAAATCAAATTCTCCTCTCTGTTTAAATGAATAGATTGTCTTAATTGAAAATAATGTAAGAGTAAGTAAAATTATTTTGTCTTTTTCAAAAACACTTTTAAAAAAGGCTTTAACCAAAGTAGTAAAATTTTATAAAAATGTATTAATAATAATATAATTGCTTGGAAAACCATATATCTGCTCACAAGTCGATTGATAGACATAGTAAATCCAAATTGAGATTTTTCATTTTATTGAAAACTTTTAGCTCTTGAATTCAACACTTATACTAGTTAACACAAGTCAATATATTACTGCAAATAATTAAAGAAAATGTTTTTTCTGATTTTAACTATTTTATGTGTTGTTGATTCTATAGTTATTTTGTCAATTGTGCAGATGAATTGTTAAAGTCACGTGACTCAATATATGAAGAGATTAATAGATGGAATTTATATTCTATGTAATTCTATATATACTTCTTCCTTCTTGTTCTTCAATAATTTTGCTTATTCATATTCAACAATATATCTTATTAAATAATCACAATCTTCTTACATCTTTAAGCAAATAATTTTTATTAATATAATAACAGTTTCGACTGTTCCCTGCAGTCTTCTTCAGATACTCTACCTACCTATTGCTATCTATTGCTTAAAGGTGTAAGAAGACTGTGATTATTTCTTACCAATTCTCCAACAGTTCATAATATCTCAAATCTGATCGTCTTTAGATTCTATTTCTAGTATTGTTCATGTCTCTCCTGAAGTAGTATAGCTTGAGTTGAAGCAGATTATAAGATATTAATTCCAACTTTCAAACTACAATTCTTTCAAATCAAATTTGTAAAATCTTTGCAAATATTTGAATTATTCTCTTAAGTATATGTTATTTAAATTCAGCTTGTCTTTTCTTAAATAATCAGTTAAGACCTTCATTTCAAAATAGCCAATCAAGATGTCATATCGATTACGTTATGTAAGACCATGACTAACTTTTCATATTGGATCAAGTATACTATTTATAACAAGAAGAGATCGAAAACGCAATGTATGGGTAAGACAACAAACAGGTGTTACTGACCTTATTGAAAAAATTAAAAGATTGAAATGGAGTTGGGCTGGACATATTGCTAGAAGAAATGATAATAGATGGACAATTGAACTTTTAAACTGGATTCCAAGGGATTGTAAAAGACCCAGAAAGAGACCACATGTGAGATGGATGGATGAAATAAGAAAATATGCAGGGGTGTTGTGGAAAAGAGAAGCTAAAGATCGGAGAAGATGGATTAAACTTGGAGAGACCTTCATCCTGCAGTGGATTGATAATGGTTGATGATGATGATGATGATGATACTATTTATTATGATAGAACATATATTTCCCAAAGTGCAAATAATTCTTCAGTAATCAAAGACTACAATGAATTTCAGTGTTTTACTAATACTATTGACATAGTTTTTAACAAATCAATTATTGTTTCCACTTATATATCTATCACTCAATGACTAATTTACTTAAAGAAAATTCATAGAATAAAATCTACTACCTCGTTAGCAATCAACTCTATCTACATCTAATATTATAAAACTTTAGAAAATTCTAAGCTGTTACCTATTTATTGCTGTTTCAAATACCTGTACATTGGAAGTGTTAAAGTATTCTTCACCAATATTGCATTCTATATAAAACAATACTTTTCTTTAATGTATTCTTCTTTTCCTAATGTTTTTAACATATTGTATCTCAATAGAAAATAACAATGAAAATTTGTACCCGTTTAATCTAAAGATACTAAAAGGCTTTTGCAAATTGCTATTCAGTCATGAGATTAAAAACTGCCAGCAACTGAAATTGTTACCGAAGATAATATACTTTATCAAAGAATATAAGCATGCTATTTTTGATATAGTTCAAATACACTTTTTAATTATTTTTATCTTCATCAATCAAATTTATCTTATCAGTTTTTAGCATAGTATCTGTCCTAAGTTCTAGAAATTAGCATTTATATCACTATTTAAATAAACATTTTAAGGATTATATAAATCAGTAAGCATATCAGGTTTTTCACTAAATTAAACCATAAGTATGCTAATTAGTTATCACATGTTAATCACATTGTTCCTAACAATGCTTAAAATAAACCAATAGAATCTCAGAAATTTATTAGACAATACTCATTAAAAGTAGGTTGAAGTAAAGAAGGGTTCCCCTCTTTTCTTCATAAAGTAAGCTTGTGGTTATGATCTGTAGAGGTCCCTACCTTCACATTTTTCAGATGTATATTCTTGAGGTTACAGCCTTAGTAAATATTACTTAATATAATAATGTGCATTTAAAATAAATTTATAATTACAACTTTAAATTATCATAATAGATTTCTTACTACAAGATCTTTCCATTGACTCATTGTAAATCAAAAGATTTCACGAGTAATAATGTATAATAGAAATTGTGGACTTAATCAGTGAAGTATTGAATAGCTTCACACTCTTAGATCTAACTACTTCAGCTTCACCTATTCATATATAAAAGTAGGTTGAAGTAAAAAAGGGTTCCCCTCTTTTCTTCCATAGAGTAAGCTTGTGGTTATGATCTGTAGAGGTCTCTACCTTTGCATTTTTCAGATGTATATTCTTGAGGTTACAGCCTTAGTAAATATTACTTGACACTTAATCTATTTAGGATCTTAATGCCTGATAAGTGGATTTTTGGTTTTTAAGGATTTCCATGTATTGGCTGGGTATTGCCTTGATAAAATATTGTTGCATTGTCTAGGATGATATATATATATATATATATATATATATATATATATATATATATATATATATATATATATATATATGCAACCTTTATCTTTTGCCAGTAAAGCTAAACTCCCAGTTATTTAATTTACCTAAATAAAAAAATAATAATTTTATTTTATTGCCAGTTAATTTTATTAGGACTTTACAATTAAATACCAGCTTAAGAATCATTTTAATATTTTTATTATATTATATGTTGATTTGAACTTATTTGTAGTTGGAATTAATTTTTAATTGTTTAAATAGGAATATATTTCTCTGTCATATAATAAAGTATTGATAAAAGCTATTAAAAGCTAGAATTACTTTTGTATAATCCTTAATGTCTTAAAATTTAATGTTTAAATTAAAGTATAGTAATACTTAAGTCTAAATCTTTTATTAGATATTGTTTAATTTTCCTGTTTTTAATAAAGCATTTTTATCTAAAATATTTATTAGTAAAAGTTTATTTGTTCATGCTAATATCATAAAGATTAAATTAGTGTAAATTTAACTTAAGGGATAAAGAGTTAATTTATTATTATTTAAAAAATGTTAGATTTTAATTAAAAGAAACTTTAGAGATGGATGTAATTGTGATTTCAACTTTCACATCCTTGTTGATAATTATGCTTAAAATATCTATTATAAATCAATAATGAAGGTATTCTGATGAACTTCTAACTTATCTAATATAATTTAAAATTGTTATAAAGAGTAATGCATTATTATATACAAAACAATATAATTTACACTATAATATTTTATTTGTAGTTCATTGTAATAATTTTAATTTTATAAATATTTTTTTAAGACATTACATTTTTAATTACATCTAGACCATATGCTAACTAGTTTTTATATTTAGTTTGATTCCCCAAATATCAAATTAATTTTTAATTTTAATATGAGGTCAAGAGGCAGTAATTTAAAAATGTCAATTATTAATCAAATCAATCACATGATTATGGTATAGATATACACCCTGAAAGTTTGCACACACACAGAGAAAGGTGCATGGGGAAAGAACACACATAAGAAAAAGAACTTGCTTATTGTCTTTTCTAATTAATTGCAGAATTAATCATAACTTTAATTATTTTAAATATTTTTGTTTTTGCTCAGTAATATATGTTCTTAAACAAGTTCTAATTCAGAAACTAAAATATTAAGCTAAAGTTTACTGAGAATATGAAAGACAACAGTTTTAAAAGAAAAAAAGAATAGAAATTTTAAATTATTTCTCTGCAAATGTTGAATTATATTTATTCAATATTAATATACTGTGGAAATTTTATATAGTTTACTTTACTTATGTAAGAACTTTTTGTGATTTTATTTTATACTTACAATAAATTTTATTAACTAATATATATATATATGCTGTATGTACAGATAGTGAAGCTAGAAAATATATCTTTAAAAATGAAATTTTACTAATATAAAACTATTAAGTGACTGCTTGCTCTCATATTCATAGCTGCTATTGCTATAACTATGTTGTAGAAATGGAAATGGAAATTTATGCAAATTAATGCAAATGAGTTAGTTATAACTGCCATTTTTGAAACAGTGCAAAGCATGCTTCTCTTCTATTGATGGACTTGGGGTTGCTAGCTATATGAAATGCCTCTCTAATCTTGTGTCGGGCATCATGACTTTCAGAGCATGTGACATTAGCAGAGGTGGGTTTAAATTAATGTCCTGATGCTCTTTCATGTTCACAGAATATGTAATTACCTTCCTGCTTGGTTTTAGTTTTATTGTAAATAAATTTGTGTTGCGCTACTCTATTGGCTGTGTTAGTCTGGGTCTCCCGACAGTATGTAGCTTGACAGTTGGCTTGAGGGCATATCACTTTGTACAACACTTGAGGAACTCAGGTGTGATTCTGTTTTGAGTTGTTTATAAGTCTGTTTGTGTTTGGAGGCAACTGGTAAGCAATACTAAAGTCTTTGGATAGTGTGTTTTGAGGCATTAATCTGGAGGTTGGATATATGGTTTGAGAATTCTTGGCTTGTCTTTAATGTGGTTATGATGAATATTATAATAAAACTTATTGACTTTCTTGTAGATAGACAATTATGAATATCCAATTTTAATTAAATCTTCTATATACTGGTTCAGGTTATGTCTCTTATCAGCTTCATATTTGCATAACATGTGGTTTCTAAATAAAAATGAGGATAAGCCTGCCATCTTATGAGAGGTGCATACAATGTAGGGTGAGCTGTACCACATATTTTTACTGGCTTGACAATCATAGTGCAATCTAGTTGATTGAGGTTTCTGCAAACATTTATGTCCGGGTGTATAACATGTTGTGTATGGCTTTCAGCTGTATGAGTGTAATTAAGTTTAGAAATACTCTGAAGACTGGTGTGCAGTTCTGATGTAATGTGGTCAGGGGCTGTAATAAATATATCATCCACATATCTAAGGATAAATGATATGTGGAGTTGCGCCAAAGAGTCTTGGTAGTGTACATTTTTTGTGATAATTTGCACAATGTTGGAAACAATGCTGCTTAGTGATAGGTCCATTGGCCAACCATTAGTCATTTTGCAGTTCTTTAATATTTTTAAATCCTTTACTTCAATATTTAAAGAATATTGAAAGAGTAACAGATTTACTCAGATTTAAAAAAATGTTTTGTCTTTAGTAGTGTTATTGAAATACATTATTTCAAAATTATTATACTTAAATGATACTTTTCTCTAGGCTAATTCATTTTTATTTTAATGAATGAACTATTTTAATCCTATATAGGCAAACTCTCTTCATATAGTAGAGCCACTCAGTGCCAATCAGAGTAATCAATGGATGCCAGAAGGCTTGTGCATAAAATCCCTATCTAGTGCCTACTCATCCAATATCCCCAGACTAGTTTCTGGCTTGTAGCCTTCATCAGTGAGGAGCTTTGGATCTGAGAAACTAGTCTGGGGATATTGGATGAGTAGGCACTAGATAGGGATTTTATGCACAAGCCTTCTGGCATCCATTGATTACTCTGGTTGGCCCTGAGTGGCACTACTACATGGAAAGAGTTTTACCTGTTTTAATAACTGTAATGTGCTAGCATAAGAAATAGTGATCATGTGATATTTTAATCCTAGATAGAAGAACCTTTGTAGTAATTTTAAAATGACATTTTAAATTGTTTTCACAGTTAATTACTTTTTATCATTGCAGCCCAAGTGAAATGCAATCACTCACATGTATTTCAACTTATGCAAGCTTGATAAGAGAAAAGATATCTCAAGTAGTAAAATAATGATTTAGTAATTTACTTTTTCATTGGAACAGCATTATATCCATACTCATGTTTAAAAAATATACCATTACCATTCTATTATTATAACTATTTAAATAAATCTGAACAAAATAATGGAAACATCTATATTCACATTATAAGAGAAATATGAAATATTTTGAAGGAATTATAATTTGAGTTATATACAATTAAATTTCAATGAAACCTACTTTAAACCACTAAACATCACATGATCACCATCTCTTACACTAGCACATAACTGTTATTAAACAGGAAAAACTCTCCATACAGTAGTGCCACCCTGTGTCAACCAGAATAATCAATGGATGCCAGAAGGCTTGTGCATAAAATCCCCATCTAGTGCCTACTCATCCAATATCGCCAGATCCAAGGCTCCTCACTGATGAAGGTGGGGATTTTATGCACAAGCCTTCTGGCATTTATTGATTACTCTGGTTGGCACAGGGTGGCATGACTGCATGGAGTGTTTTGCCTGTTTAAACCTACTTTATTATTATTATTATTATTATTATTATTATTATTATTATTATTATTATTATTATTATTATTATTATTATTATTATTATTATTATTATTATTATTATTATTATTATTATTATTATTATTATTATTATTATTATTATTATTATTATTATTATTATTATTATTATTATTATTATTATTATTATTATTATTATTATTATTATTATTATTATTATTATTATTATTATTATTATTATTATTATTATTATTATTATTATTATTATTATTATTATTATTATTATTATTATTATTATTATTATTATTATTATTATTATTATTATTATTATTATTATTATTATTTTTGATACAATGTGAATTTAAACCCTAATTTCTCTAATAAAACCTGCTCATTTCTGAACAATATTTGCTTCTTAACCTCAGTACTGAATTATATTTTTTCAACAAGAATAAAAGTTAACTTAATGCTACAAGATAAATTGTCAGTCTCTTATTTGTTTAAAAATATTTTTTTCCATAAAACTAAATGACCACTAATGTGTTGTATGCTTGTTTTAAGGAAATCTCTTATATAAAAATAATTCTGAATGCTAATTTGCAGCATCCAGGATAAAAGACTTTAATAATTTACATTTTAGTAAACTGAGTATAATGTTAAATGATTTTTGTAATACATACACATTTGCATAAATTTGCATTACTAGTTTTGTTAGTTACAATATGGTTATGACTATGAGGGCTGTGTCCCTTGAAAGCACTCATCTACACTTGCATTATTGTTTTGATATATAAAGAATTTTAAAATCAGCTTTGAGTGTTTATGCGTCTTTAGCGCAAATCATACTTATATATTGTAAATAAAGTTTGATTAAAATCTTGTATTTGACATACAGACAGTATTGACATTTTGATAGTACATTAAAATTATCTTTGCAAATATATTCCAGAAAATTAACATAAAGCTGAAAAGCCAGATTTGATATTGAGAAAAGTCAATATATGCAAATGAGCCCTACTACATTGCCTGAACTGTATAAATATGACCAGATACATTCTAGTGGTGGAGAGCAGTGTTTGATACAATCATGTGGTTAGCAATTGTGTCAGCTTGTAAGCAGAAAAGTGCATTGTGTGTGCTCATCATTGAAGCGAATAAAATAGTTAAGATCTGGGATTAGAAATAAGATTAGAATGGCTGTGTGTCAAAACAGAAATGGAGATACACAGATAACTGGACTTGTATATATTTGTGTGCATGAACAGTTTATCATGCAATCAATTATTGGAATTGCTTAAAGAAGTTAAAGTGATGTCACTCATTTCATTTTATTATTATTTTCATTATTAGCAAGTGAATAAACTTGTTTCTATTACTTTAGTTAATGTTGTTTCTTCATTAAATCATTACATATGAATTTACAACTGATGAACATAAATCTGTCCTGATTTAGTTTCCACTCATGGCCATTTTGAAATCTAAAAACCACCGCTGACGTAACCAACTGATAAATGACATAAATATTGAATTAAAGTACTTTAAATTCATATTTCAAAAATTATACGCTAGTAAAAATAATATGCTTTATTTTATTAGGGTTTTTTTTTTTTAATTTATCTTCATAAAATATTTGAAATATGATGGCCCAAAGCACCGGAATTTGCAGGAAGGGGGGGTAGAATGGTTTGGCGGACATGCAGTATCATCAAAAGTTGGAGAAATGATCAAACAAAGCTTATAATTTCCAAGTATTAAAATATTGTCCTATATGCCCATATTATTTTTACTAGCTTATAATTTCTAAACTATGAATTTAAATGACTTTTAAACAAAGCAAAACTCTCCATCCAATAATAATTGTGCTAGTATAAGAGATGGTGATCATGCGATGTTTAAAGGACTTTTATTCAATATTTATGTCATTTATCGGTTGGATGTGTCAGTGGTGGTTTTGTCTGGTCTTTAGATTTCAAAATGACCATGAATGCAAACTAAATCGGCATCCGTAACTCTTACCTCTGTATTTAGCAATTGGAATAGACTAGGAATAAAAACAAATAATGAAAACAATGTATAATTCCTGTTTTTTTTTCAAACTCTAATAAGTTTTCCAATAAAACTGTATTGTTGGCTTATGGTGTGGATGTAATCTTTGGCTCCAGCTTTTTTATTTCCTGTAAATAGAATTATTTGAATTCATTTATTTCTTGCAGAATTTTATCATATTATAAACCAGATAACAAAAAAAATATTCATTATAAGTTTCTAATATTGGTGTGATGCACGATGACTTATCCTTATACAGAGTCAGGAATCTCTCAGCCACTATGTTCAGAGAAACCTATTAGCCACTTTACCTTCCTTTTCCATTCTCTTCCCTATGTTTTTCCATATTCTTCTCTATCCTGCTCCATCCCATTTCCATAACATAATCTTCATCAACTCCATAGCTTTTATATCTAAATCCCCCTTATCTTTTCTCAAACCCAGCATAAAAACCAATACCCGCTTTCTGTACAATCACTTTGTTTACATTTATTCTTCCACCATTATTTGTACCCTTTCTGCTTTCTACCATTTACATTAATTAACAGGTGCTAATATTTTCTATGCCTTTCTTACACAACTTGATCCACATTTTTCCATTTATGGGTATATTCCTTTGTTGCTAAATATCCTGTTTGAGCCTTAAATAGTAAACTACTTTCCTTGCTATTAATCATAAATTAGCTCACATCCACTTGTATATATATTTAAACTCTTTTTATTCTCCATACTAGTTCTCCATATCTCCAACTCTCTATTCTTTATTGATGCATCTATTCTTCTGCCTCATTTCTTACCACTATAACACTCAACAATTTTCCAACACAATCATTCCACCTTTTATATAGATATACTGATGTAAATTCTTTATCCAAATCTTCATGCCATATTATACATAATAACTTTATCCAAATCTTCACAATGCCATATTATACATGATAACATCTGTTGAGTTTTTTTTTGATTTGTAATATTTCTTTTGCTAGCCCTGTGTAGTTTAATGCATTAGTTAAATGAGAAATATAAGAATTAAAGTTTGAATTAATTCTTTTTTAAGCAAAAACTAAATCTATTTATTTATTTAAATGGAGCCATTGTTCTTCATTTGCTACTTAGGTGTTCACATGACTTTCCAAGTAACTAATCACATGATTATTTATTTATGTTTGATTGGTCAGTCTTATGCTCTGTAGTATATTTTAATGGTATTTTAATAAAGTATACTATTCACAACATCAAATATTTTGCTTTTCTATAGATTAGAAGAAGATGAAGATATAAAAGTTGAACCCAGAAAGCGTCCAGTATCAATGAAAGACTTTGTGTAAGTTATTTATATTATTTGAATAAAAAATGTAAAAAGCCATTTATAATGAATTGTAATAAACTATTAATAAACAATTATTTATATGTACTTATATCAAAATTAGTTGAATTTATATATATTAAAAAATTTAATCAATCCACTTTTATATTACTGTTACAATGCTTATTTTATTAAAACTAATCAACCTTACAGTTTTGATTGATCAGAAATCTTCCTCGGGGATATAATTATGATATATATATAAATACATGAATACACTAATATTGTTAAATATATATTGTAACCTCCAACCCAAGGTAATAATCAATTTTAAAAAAAGCGCACACTGAACAGATAGAATAAATAATTAAATATCTATAATAAAGGGGTTCTGAATACCACAGCATGTTATATAATAACTGGTGCAAGTAAAATAATTCATAATATAAAAGACCATATAGTGTCCTATATGAAAATTGGCTGGCTAGTATATGCAAATTTAGGGGGAAGTGTACTACGGATCTTACAATACCACCACCTTATATCTCCTATATCTAATATTAATTAAATTACATTAATTAAACTAATTACTAGAGTGTAAAATAAGATACTAAAAGATTGATTTAATTTATATTTCTATTAAGTAGTTAATAACCAAGAATGTATCTAATTATGTAAGCTTGATTCAAATGAAATAAAATGATTTAACTTCCAAATTAAAATAGATTATGAATTTTAAATTAAAGAAAAATTTAGATCTTAAAGTTATGCTGAATCAAGAAAACAGTGAAGATAAACATAAAAACTCAAATCAAAGCTTAATAAATAACTTAAGAGATAAAAACTAACAATACAGTTAAATCTGAAATTATTAATCGGTAAATTAATTCTCTCAGGGTTCCAATGCTTAAACATTGCTATTTTTAAAGATATATTTGGATCAGTGAGAGGGATTTTGCCACTACCAAATATAACAAGCAGAGATAGCTCATAAAACAAAGAAGAAATTATTAATAAATGGATTTTAAATTTCATGAGATTTTTATATATTCTTAATAAAGTCACTACATTTTATTTAATGACTATGGACTATGTGATCAAGATTAATGAATGCTGTATTTAATGATTTAGATAAACATATTATTCCAAAACTAATAGATCATTAAAATATTATTTAAAATAAGATGTGCATAGCTTGTAATAAATCAGTAGAACCCGGATCTAACGTCTGACAGATATGGGTCACCAATTACTCCAGAAATATAAAGAAATCAAATGAGACCGACACGCGACAGATATAACAACAAAAGTCAAAAGACTCTCGAAGTCTTTTTCCTGCTACAGTGCTGGCGTGTGCATGTTCAAGGAGATAATATCCCAGGTACTCGGCGCCTGAAGGTAATCCAGCCGAATAGGACTGTGAACAGATTGTACTGATCTTTTATTATTTTATAACGCCCAACTGGGCTTTTCATGATTAAGTAATTTATGCCTGTCGCAGGTAGAGTGAACTTATTTATAAACTTTTAACTTTGGTACGCGGAGAGCATTAGGATATTAAGATCCCCAACTGTTCTCCATATTATATATATATATGTGTTAGCTATTTATGTATATTAACCTATTTATTGTATATTAAATTATTATATTCAATACCTTGTCTGTTTACTAAACTAAATTTATCGTTGCTGATCCATAGGCGAAAGCTGGGACACAGCAATTTAAGTGGTGCAGTCGACAGGATAAGCCATAAATTCTAAATGTACTTTAAATGTAAGAGTTTATCAAAACTCATTGTGATATGTTAATGCGTAGTAAAATCTACTATATTGATTAAGATGATTTTAAGACAACAAGATAATGTGTTGATTGCAATAACAATAATAATATGGATGATGATTAGCAATCAGACCACAGACAGCTAAATATGTTTTCAAATAACAAGATTTACTTTCAAAAGTAACCTTTATTAATAAAAAGATTACAAAATTTTTGGGTACACTTACCCATTGAGAATTACAAAGTGTTCAATGTAACAAACAAGGTAAAACAATTATTGATTATATAAAGTACATATGCCTGATAACAATTATATCCATAAAAGGGTTGCTATAATGTTGATTATTGTGTATCTGAATATGAGTATCTATACATGGATCTACATGGCCCAGCCACTGAGAAGCTATCCATCACCCAATGATCCCACCCCTGGGACCCTGAAGCAAAGACCCAAATGCTTCAGCTGAATAGGTGGACAAGTCCAGCATTGCGCCAACCACCACAAGAGGCAGCGAGGTCCAAGGCTCAAGTCCATTAAACAATAAATTCTCGACCCGCAGCCGAGCCATGTCA
The DNA here is from genome assembly GCA_028023455.1 of Epiperipatus broadwayi. NCBI lineage: Eukaryota > Metazoa > Onychophora > Udeonychophora > Euonychophora > Peripatidae > Epiperipatus > Epiperipatus broadwayi. Next base: position 15,187,938 of record JAQFVV010006208.1, on the reverse strand, counting down.
AGACCATTCTAGACACCTCTGTCTCCTAATTAACAGTCCAAATGTGCAGGAACCACATTCAGCTACCTGCCCAGAATTGGAAAGCCAGCTAAGGAAAACTAACACGTAGCTAACAAGATTTATTTATACTATTTACAACTTTATACAATAATAGTTAATAAACAAAAACATATATTTCAGAAACAATATAAAACAAGGTACATTAATTTTGTTAAAGGGAGATTCCTTTTTAGATTTATCGACAATTTTGATGCGATGTCTAGCAACATTATTCATAATATCCATCTATAGTATGCTATTGACAGCAATAAAGTATAACAGAACTTTACTAATTATCATATAAAGCACAAATGAAACAATTACTGTTTAGCATGAAGCAATTAATTATATAAATATCGAACCAAAACCAGAAGTCAAATGTATACAGGATATTACATTTTGCCTATGTCCACAGAATAATCATCTCATCTATTGAAATGTCTTACCGATCCAACTTGAATAAACTTATTTAAATTTAGCTACTCATATTGATTAGCAATGATAATATTGCAATTTGAATTATATAATAAAATTTTAATTTAAGTTCTTTCTTTGTCCTTAAATTCTTTTTTTTTTTTAAAGGAGCTTTCGTTTTCGTTATATGTCTAACTAGAAAAAAAAAAGATTTTTCTGCTCTTTACACTTGCTGTTTCTATCAGTTTGAATTACATAAGAAAACTTAATTTAGTTTCTTTATTTGTCCTTAATCTTAAAGAATAGCTCTCATATTTTTTTTCTTATTTAACTGCAGACAAACTTGTTTCTATCCCGCTTAAAAAAAAAAAAAAATTCTAAAAGTTCTATTTTTCTTCTTAGCCAATCAGATTTTTCTTCATTTGCATATTTCTGTTAAAAAAAATGAAAGAGAATAAAAATGCGCTTGTCTTATCGTAATCTATCAACCAATTCAAGACAAATTAAATAAATCAAAATTAAACCGAAATTAATTTTTAGGATTAGCTAAAGAGAAAAACTAATAATAATGATTATTATTATCTGTATCTTAATAAATTTGATATGATATACTGTTAATTTTGTAGGATTAAATATAATTTGTCCAACTCACTGTATGGAAACAGAGCAAAACTAATATATAAAAAATTATACAATAAGTTAGGCAAAAAAAAAATGGAATTACATAATCTCATCATTCAATTTATTTGAACACAAGTGTCAAGTATACGAAGTGCCAACCATGATAATCAAGCCACTTGCAAGATAAATTTTAAATCAGTTCCATCCTGCTATATATTTGTACCCACATATAAGGTTACAGTATATGCAAATATTTGAAAACCAGGCACCCCACAAACCTGGAGCTCAATTGTAAATATAGGGGATTTGAACTCAGACTTTCTAGCACCCTTCAACTATCCACACTATCTCATACAACTGATACACATAATCACATATATATGCTAAACCAGCCCTCATCAGTTGGTCCAGATTATCATCTCACACACATACATATAATCAGTGCTCAGTTTATATTAAGATAGCAAATCCTCATATTTTAATGGACAGGCTTCAATCTACTCCAACCTCCAACTTTTCAACCATCCATATCATTGAAAATCTGAGATGGAAAGCCCAAATCTCATGCTGATGTGAACATTATTGCCATACCCATGCTGACCTTAAGTCACCCTGACTCCTCATGTATAGGACCTTATCCATTTAAATACATAGAAAAGGGATGGGCAGGATACAAGCTATATATGTAAATATTTGAAAATCAGGCACCCCACAAACCTGGAGCTTAATTGGCCATTAAAGTATGAAGATGTGCTATCTTAATATAAACTGAGCACTGATTATATGTATGTGTGTGAGATGATAACCTGGACTGACTGATGAGTGCTGGTTTAGCACAAAATATGACTATTGGTGATTATTTATCTTTTCCATATATATGTGGTTATTGTATGAGATAGTGTGGATAGTTGAAGGGTGCTTAAAAGTCTGAGTTCAAATCCCCTATATGGTTACAATATATATAATTTTACCTTAATATGTTTTCAGAATCATTGCATATTTTTGCCATAAATAGAAGGAAAAAATATATACCTTAATAGCATATCCAAAACTAATATAAGATAATAATAAACATGAATAATAATATGTAAACAAGACATTTATTTTATATAGCATGATGTTTCAAACACTTAAGATTTCACCATACATATATGTTTGGGTTGAAAAGATAGATGGATTCATTCTATCTTTTCCCAAAGACTTTATCTTGTGTTTGAAAAAGTGGGAGTATTCATTTATATAGTGACAATTAGAAAGCGCATGTGCATGAGCTTATTGGTATTACAATGAATAATAACAATAATAATAAATTGTTATTATATTTTATTTTATTCCCATAGTCCATAATCTAAATTCCTTCACTATAAGCTGACTGATGAGGGAAAACAATGTGATTGTCAATCGGCAAACTATATTACAAAGCGACTCATCCATATTTTTCATATTTCATCATGGTAAAACAAAATAAAATAGTCAAAATTTTATGGTGATAAAAATAACAATATAGTAATGTAATAAATTGTTTTTCTCTTCACTAGTAAAAATTGTAATTATAAATATGCAACTTTTTCCACATTAAATAGTGAAGCTATAATTATACTATAATGTGTAACAGGTCTGCTTAGCACTTTCGAGATTTAATGTTCAAATTTCATACTCATAGCTTTGTGAATGAAGACTGTTGTGATTTATTGTACACATATGCAAATGAGTTTGAATTTTTAATTAGTTAGTCCATTGTTTGGAGAGAGCAAAGCATGCCTCTCTTCTATTAATGGCACCGAGATCATTTGCTATGTAAAAAGCTTCTTTAACTTTTCTTTTGGCATCACTCCTCTCTGTACAAATTATTTGGGCAGAACTGGGTTCGAATACATGGCCTGTAGCTGCTTGGTGGTCCCAGAGTACTGATGTTCTTTCATTTTTATTTTTAGCCCCTCATGTGGTCTATAAAATGGCATGCCCTCAATTAGGCTGCCATGCATCTTACTATAGTGAGACTTGGGCTGACCTTAATACAAGAATTTACCAACACAGGTATGCATAAAACAGGGTTAAAAATAAAAATAAAGGAACATCAGTATTCTGGGACCACCAAGCAGCTACAGGACATGTATTCGAACCCAGTTCTGCCCAAATAATTTGTACAGAGAAGAGTGATGACAAAAGAAAAGTTGAAGAAGCTTTTTACATAGCAAATGATCTCGGTGCCATTAATAGAAGAGAGACATTGCTCTCTCTAAACAATGGACTAACTAATTAAAAATTCAAACTCATTTGCATATGTGTACAATAAATCACAACAGTCTTCATTCACAAAGCTATGAGTATGAGATTTGAACATTAAATTTCGAAAGCGCTAAGCAGACCTATTACACACTATAGTATAATTATAGCTTCACTATTTAATGCGAAAAAAGTCGCATATTTATAATTACAATATAGTATAACGATCGAAATGAAAGTGAAGATCGAATCTAACCACAAAAACAATATCTGCAACTACCAGGGCGCCATCTAGGCATTTGATCCTAGAAAAATTTATAGAGTAGGCAGATACGCGCTGTTAAGATTCCACTTTATCTAAATATTCCGATCGTTAGCCCATGTCACTAGCTCAGTGGAGACGCAGAGATAAAAATCTATATCTTAATTTATATCTTAAATATCAATAAATAAAAGCCACTGCCAGAAATTAACACATAAAAATATTTATTTATGCACATATAAAATAACATTTAAATTTTGAGGAATAAGTTTAACATTTTAGATTTTTATATTAACTTTTAATTTTACATTTAACTAAGTTTCAATGAGTTTAATATTTTATTTAGATAGTCAAGTATGAATAGACTACATAGATCTGCATTTGAAAAGAAAATATTCTTCCCTGATTTAACCTTAGGCAACAAATTTCGCAACCAAACTGGCGCCAATCCATCTGATACATTCATGTATTCAATGTAGCATGATACGACAACACAAAATACTATACTGTCAGGAATGTACATCTGAACAATAAGTAGAAATAGAGAAGACATTGACTCTCCACCAACAGGAATGTTACATCTGTTGGCAAGTAGAACAATAAACAAAAAACTCCATAGGAATGGACTGCGGTCTTCTGCCGACTTACAAACCCATCCATAGGCAAACAGAGGGTGTGTGGCGTATATCTGCAATCCTTCCCGAAGCTGATCTCATACTACATCTACTAATTACACAAATACATCCAATCCATTGAGCCAATTCAACTACGAAACGAATAACCTAAGATTACCCTCCCTTAATATAACTTTACCAAAACTATATAGCCATTCACGCCCGACTTAAATTTAACATTTCAATACGTTCGCACAGATTTGTTTAAAAATGTTAGGTATAGATCGATTACATAGATTCCACAGTCAAAAACATTTCAAAATAAACATAAATGATCAAAATACAAAATTATTGATACCGACAATCGCAGAGGGAAATTTATAAGTAACCCAATAGTATTCACCATAAGATACTTGCGTTGTCACCAATAACTTAAAAGACATCCGAATAAATACATTTTAGATACCGTACGGTATCATTATTTATCGAATGTCTATATATTTTGATCAAATATGAAAACCAAAATATAATTAACCGCGAACGAATCCATGCAAGCGTCTATAAACAACTTAAATTTCATGCATTTAAATAATCTTTACAATAAGAAATAAAAAAAAAATGGAAATGATGTTAATCAATCGGAAAACATATAAAATTAAACATTATTAATTTGATTTAAAAACTTACAAAAGTCAGATAAGAGTCCATTTTAACATTTAAGTTGGCTTGTTTATCAATTTATAAAACTTGACGAAAGTTCTTAATTGATTTTAATAATTGTTCATTTCATATAGCTTATGGTAGAAGAGTCCAGGTTCCTGTTTTTAATCCCCGCGATGCCTCCATTGGAAGATAATGTTCTGGAGATGGCAATAGCTGGTTCAAGGTATCACAGCCTTTTCCTTTTTCTTTTTTAAATAGAGAGTGTGGTATGTGCGTCCTACCACAACTTTCAAACACACAACCTGAACTGCCCGAAAAAACTGTATTTCCCTTTTATATTATCCACACAGATTCAATCAACAAACGTCACTAATCCATCACTTTCTTAGGGTCCGAGCCAAGGCTTAGTGCTTCCATTGGTCAAGCTAATTTCTCTTTTCTTCTTATCTATCTTTCATCAGATCATTTTAATTATACAAGAGCCCACGGCTAGCTTGCTTTTCAAACAATTTATAAACAATCATTTCCATTTACAGATTACAAGAATTAATTAATACCTGTTTTTATTTTTAAATCTTGTACTTTTTTTTATATTTGTTTTTTAAAAAAAAATATTTTTAAATTTGGCATCTGTGCGAATGTATATACGTTTAACAATATTTTAATTTTAGCGTTTAGTTTTTTACTTTTATTTGCGAACTTTTAAGTTTTTATTTAAATAAATGTAACGACATATTTATATATCGTTACAATAGTAACATTTATAACTATTTTCTGCAGAATTTTGGATCTGTTTTTTTTTTTTAAACTACTAGCTTAATTAAATAATATATTCAACTTTGACTGCAAAAGAAAAATGTACTTAAAAGCATTTTTATTGATTTTTCCATCTGCTATAATGTATTGGAATAATTAAGAACGATCCCTGCATTTTAAAATATTTTAAAATCTTTTTATTAATATTTTAAACTAGTGTTAACTCCAGCGTTTCACAATAATAATTAAGAACTTGCTATTTACCTTTTTTTTTCATCCGTAATTTTAAACATTTTCTTTTATAATACTATTATAAATTGTTTTCTTTCATCAAGATTTGCATTAAGCTACAAGTTAAATGTCGTTTGCATTTACCAGTGTGGTAAAACGTATTCTAATATTCATTTTTAACAATGACGTAAACAAGCGTTTTAGAAAAAAAAAATTATCAGAATAATTGTTTGATAAAAATATAAATTAAATTCACTATGTAAATTTTAATATCATTTAAAATAGATTTCATTCTTTTAAATTTAAATTCTGAAAGGTTTGTTCCTATTACGTTTGGTATAAAGGCAAAAAGTGTTTATATTTATTTTACAAATGAACACACAGAATATTTTTCTTTTCTTTCTTCTTGCCATTTCAAACAATTCATCCATAATCTTTAAATGCATATAATGAATATAATAATTAATATTGTAGTAATATATAAAAGTATGGAGAGATGCATGTTGGGAGTAACGAGAAGAGATCGAAAACGCAATATAAGGGTAAGAGAACAAACAGGTGTTACTGACCTCATTGAAAAAATTAAAAGACTGAAGTGGAGTTGGGCTGGACATATTGCTAGAAGAGATGATAATAGATGGACAACTGATATCTTAAACTGGATTCCAAGAGATTGCAAAAGACCCAGAAAGAGACCACATGTGAGATGAATGGATGAAATAAGAAAGTGTGCAGGGGTGATGTGAAGAGAAGCTAAATATCGGAGATGGATTGAACTTGGAGAGACCTTCATCCTGCAGTGGATTGATAATGGTTGATGATGATGATGATATATTCTTATTTTTCTCCTTTTACTTTCTTTGCATTTCTTCATATATATTGCTTACAATAACTCCTCTCATATTCACTTTAATGCAAAAAAAATTTTGATTCCTTTATTTTCCTGACAGTTTTTTTTTTTTAAAGGTAGAGGAGATTGAGATCACTCTGATGAAGACTGCAGGATAGCTGAAACTGTCAAGAAAATAAAGACATCATCAAAAAAAAATTGCATTAAAGTGTATATGAGGGGAGTTATTGCAAGCAATATATATCATAGTATATAGAATAAAATTTTATGCTTACGATTTCTTGTCTGATTTTAAATCTGGAGTCCCTTTTAGTGAAGTATTTGTTTTCCAAAATGGTTCCCATTTTTTTTAATATGAAATCCTGGCAAATATCAATAGATCAAATGCATGCAAGTTAAGTAGATTCTGTACTCCATTATTTATGAGTCACAAAATATAATTGACTAACATTTTAATTTGGTTCAAATTCAAATCAATGTTATTAATTTTCAGCATCTTCTTGGTTTTAAATTTTGTTATAGTTTAGATGTTGTCATCTTTTCTCTTGTTCTTTTAATCCTCCCTCTACTATCTATGTCAGCTTATTTATACCTTTATCAAAGAGAATTGTTGTACAAAAAATAGACCAATCAAAATATGATATGTGCATACAATTAATACTTCATCTATATTCATTAGTGATAACTAATCAAGCTGTTCAAAATTATTTTAAATCACAATAAAATTATGCTTAAGGATTAATTATAAGGATTAATTTAGAATAGTTATAATTTTAAATCTTTTTGATTATTATTTAATAATAACAAAATATCAAATGTGTCTATATTTTTAAATTAATAATAACACTAATAAATTATTATTCTAATATTATTGAAAATTAGTCCATCTGACAGATTGCATATAAAATCTCATATACATCCTGGCAGAGTGCCTAGTAGTATATCTTGAACAGTCTAAGTCTCATCACTCTCAGGAGTTTTATTGATAAAATTTACTTAATTTTAAAATAAAATTTGGCAACTACTATAACATACCACTGATATAATACACTGATTTAATATATTTCAATTATTGTCAATTAAAATTTTAAATGTTACATTTGACCACATAAATAAGGCTTGACAAACATTGAGCTCAACCATAAGGTTACAATATAAATACATGAATACACAAATAGTTTTTTGTTTAAATGATAAACTATTTGTGTATTATATATAGCTTATAGCTACAAGTCAGATTGTCAATCAGTCAAAACTATGGTTGATTAATTTTAATAAAATAAACATTGTAACAGTAATAAGAAAGGTGAATTTGTTTAATTTTTTATAATTCTATTAAGGCATAAAGAAGAATAAGTTTATATATTAAAAGCTCTGTAACATAGGAGTGAGTACATCTATTGGTCACACTCGATATCTGGTCTAAAAACATGGACTTTTTTTTAAGATTCTAGTAGGCTTATAATTTTTCAGATAACTAGCCCACAAACATTTATAGATTGGTAAATGGGTATCTAATTATTCATAGCTAGAGACATATAACACCCAGCACTTAGTAAGCCTGATAAATAAAATATTATTCTTTTTTGTTTTTTTGTATGTGAATCTTAAGAATTTTTTCTATAATTGGTCCATTAAAAATGTTTTATTAAACTATATACAAGTAATGTATGCACATTTGTCAGGATGCAAAATAACATTGTGATATAATTTAATAACTTGTTTTCAGACTAAACTCACTATACCTACTGCCACTCACTGCAAGCTAGAGTAATCAATGAATGCTAGAAGGCTTGTGCATAAAATCCCCATCTAGTGCCTACTCATCCAATATCCCCAGACTAGTTTCTGGTTTGTGGCCTTCGTCAGTGAAGAGCCTTCAATCTGAGAGCACTGCACCTAGATCTTAGGATCTAATGCAACCCTCCAGTAGTCACCTGTTATCTCTACTTAACTACAAAACTATGAGTCTTAAATTGAAAACACTATAATATTTTCAATCCAAGTTCAGAAGCTTATATAGCCATATAGGTCTGAACTCAGTTCAGTACCTATACATTTTGGTGTCTTTAGTTTTTTAATAACCATAGCCACCACTATCCTATTAATCAGGATTGATTTTAAGCCAATAAACATTACATTGTCACCATTTCTAGCTTGCAGTGAGTGGCAATACAGATAGTGAGTTTTGCCTGTTTTAATAACAGATTTATGCAAGCATAATAAATGGTGATCATGTAATGTTTACTAGCTTAAAACTTGTTTTCAGAGAAGCATGCTACTTTAATAAGATGATATGCCACTATGATATCAGACTGATATCATAAACCTTTTCAAAGATCACTAGAGATAGGAAATAATCCCGGAGCATCCATCAAGGTTAAGTGACTTAACACTTGTATGTTTAAAATTTAGATAAAATATAACATCAGGCACACAATGATCAGTGAAAGTTGGTGTATTTATAGAAATTCACTCTAAATGTAAGGGATTCACTTAAGTTTTTTAAACTTTTACTGATGTGTAAGTGTATGATAAAGATTTTTCCCAATTATACAATTATGACAGACAAAAATAAAGCATGGCCCTTAATCCCAGGAGGCTGTAAAGTCGCCAACCAAGGCAGCGGTTGGTGGCCGAAGGCGGAGGGTGCTAAGAATATCCTGGAGGCGGACCCAGGCTGCCATTTGATGACGACTTTTTATTTAGGTACTTACAACTGCAGATCACTTTCAGGTACTTACAACTGCAGATCACTTTCAAGTGAAGGAAGATTGCAAGAATTAGAAGAAGAACTCTCTTATATTAAATGGGATATTATTGGACTTTGTGAAGTTAGAAGAAAAGGTGAAGAGACAATTGATTTAAAAAGTGGACATATGCTCTATTATAAAGGCACAAATATTGGAAATACAAGTGGAGTAGGATTCATTATAAATAAAAAGTGGAAGAACAATATTGTGGAGATTGATGGTGTATCAGACAGAGTGGCAAGATTAGTTATACAACTTAATAGCAGATATCAAATGCAGATAATTCAGGTTTATGCCCCAACAAGTTCTCACAGTGATGAAGTAGTAGAAGATTTTTATATGGATGTACAAAAGGCTTTTGATCAGAGTAAACAACATTTTAAAATTGTTATGGGAGATTTTAATGCTAGAATTGGTAAACAAATGAAAGATGAAAGTGTTGTAGGTAATTTTGGTTATGGTAATAGAAATGAGAGAGGGCATAGACTTGTGGAGTTTGCAGAGAAGGAAAAACTTTATATTATGAATTCTTTTTTTGAGAAAAATGTTAGAAGGAAATGGACATGGAAGCATCCAAATGAAGGTACAGCAGAATTGGATTATATTTTGACTAACAGGAAATACATATTTCAAGATTGTAATGTTTTTAATAAATTTAACACAGGAAGTGATCATCGATTAGTAAAGGGTAAGATACATGTTAATGTAAAACTAGAGAGACAAAAATTATTAAGAAAAACTATATTTACAGTTGATATTCCTAATCTTCAGAAACATTCTAATGAATTTAAATTAGAACTTACAAATAGGTTTCAAGTATTAGTAGATTTTGAACATGATTCAGATTTGAATGAAATTAATATGAAAATAACTGATACACTTTTAAAAACTGCAACAAACATAGCTGGTAGAAAAAAGCAGCAATTGACTAATAAAATTTCTACTGAGACTAGAGAACTTATGAAGAAAATAAGGAATATGAAGATATGCAAGAATGATGCATTAAAAAGAATTGAATATCTCAAATTTTGTAAAATGGTGCGGAAAAGAGTTGAAAATGATATAAGAAAGTATAACTGTGAACTAGCAAGAAAAGCTGTAGAAGAAAATAAAAGTCTTAAGAATGTAAAACAACATTTTGGTATTGGTAGGAAATTTACATCTGCAATAAGGAAAAAAGATGGAATTATTACTAAAAAGAGGGATGACATTATGAAATTGGTAGAAGATTTTTATCAAGAATTATATAGTAATAAAGAACAAGTACCTCCTATATCTATTACATCTTCCGAATTGCCCAGAATTTTAAATGAAGAAGTGAGAAATGCAATTAAATGTATGAAAAAAGGAAAGGCTCCAGGTAATGATGGAATTATAATTGATATATTAAAAGAAGCAGGTGAAGAAACAGAAAAAATATTAGCAAAGTTATATACCAAATGTCTAAATGATAAAGATGTACCGGATGATTGGAAGAATGCAGTAATAATATTAATATTTAAAAAAGGTGATAAAGAAGATATTAGAAATTACAGACCTATCAGCCTTTTATCAGTTTTATATAAAAATTTTACCAAGATAATTACAACTCGTCTACAGAGAACCTTGGATTTTCACCAACCAAGAGAACAAGCTGGATTTAAAAGTGGTTTTAGTACAGTAGATCATATTCAAGTATTGAGAGAAGTTATAGAAAGGACAAATGAATATGAGTTGTCATTATGTTTTGGATTTGTAGATTATGAAAAGGCATTTGATTCTATAAACATTTCTTCAGTGATTAAAGCATTGGATCATCAAGGTATAGATCCAGGATATTGTCATATTTTAAAGAATATTTATAAAAATGCAACAGCAGCAATTAGATTACATAATGATACTGGGAAAGTCAACATTGAGAAAGGTGTAAGACAAGGTGACTCCATATCTCCAAAACTTTTTACAGCAGTGCTGCAAGAAGTATTTTGTGGATTAAAATGGGAAACTAAAGGAGTGAAAGTAAATGGAGATTATTTAAGTCATTTAGATTTCGCAGATGATGTAGTTGTTTTTGCAAATAATGCTTCCGAGCTGCAGGAAATGTTGCAGGAGTTATCAGATGAAAGTAGGAAAGTAGGACTAAAGATAAATGTTAAAAAGACTAAAGTAATGTTTAATCGATTTGCTTCAAATATGAAAATAAAGATTGATTATGATGAATTAGAAGAAGTTAAGAGTTACAAATACCTTGGTCAGATTATTAATACAGATGGAAACATAATAGAGGAAATTAATCATAGAATTAAACTTGGTTGGAGTGCTTTTGGTAGAAATAACTTGATATTAAAAGGAAATATGCCTATGTGTTTGACTGCAGGAAATGTTGCAGGAGTTATCAGATGAAAGTAGGAAAGTAGGACTAAAGATAAATGTTAAAAAGACTAAAGTAATGTTTAATCGATTTGCTCCAAATATGAAAATAAAGATTGATTATGATGAATTAGAAGAAGTTAAGAGTTACAAATACCTTGGTCAGATTATTAATACAGATGGAAACATAATAGAGGAAATTAATCATAGAATTAAACTTGGTTGGAGTGCTTTTGGTAGAAATAACTTGATATTAAAAGGAAATATGCCTATGTGTTTGAAAAGAAAGGTTTTTAACAAATGTGTTTTACCAGTTCTTACTTATGGATCTGAGACTTGGACACTTAATAGAAGATCAATACAGAGACTTCAGACCACTCAAAGAAGTATGGAGAGATGTATGTTGGGAGTAACAAGAAGAGATTGAAAACGCAATGTATGGGTAAGAGAACAAACAGGTGTTACTGACCTCATTGAAAAAATTAAAAGATTGAAGTGGAGTTGGGCTGGACATATTGCTAGAAGAGATGATAATAGATGGACAATTGAAATTTTAAACTGGATTCCAAGAGATTGTAAAAGACCCAGAAGGAGACCACATGTAAGATGGATGGATGAAATAAGAAAATGTGTAGGGGTGATGTGGAGAAGAGAAGCTAAAGATCGGAGAAGATGGATTAAACTTGGAGAGACCTTCATCCTGCAGTGGATTGATAATGGTTGATAATGATGATGATGATGATGAAGTGTGTGGAGATTTATAATATTTAAAGTAATAACGCATTATCGGTGTTCGACTTCCGATCTAACAATTTCAATAAAATAATCCTGTATAAGTTGTGGTTTCTGTAATATCTGTATCAGAATGTTACAAATACTTTTTGCTGATCTGTTGGAATGTAATGTTAGTTAATTTAACAATTAAACATTTTTTTCTTGAAGTGTAAAAATCAAATGCATTTTTAACATTAAAATATTTATGAAATTTCATATTTTGTTTGCTGATGGAACTATGTGACCAAAATAATGGGTATATAAAAGTTAAGAAACATATAAATTCTTTCTGATACAGGACAACTACATCTGCCTTCTTTTCGCATTTTTAGATATAAGCTATTCTTTTATTTCACAAACTTTTCTATATTCACTGCTAATATATCAAACAACTAATATACTTTTCAATGCACTTATACTATGAAAATATAAGAATTTATTATTAATTTTGTCACAATGGTATTTTGATAAATAAATGTGTATTCAACAGCTCTGAAGAAAGCTGTTGGACAAAAGACAGAAAGCTATTTTTGAAAGTTTAGAATAATAAATCATTATATTTGCATTATGTAAAGTGCCCAGAAGAGTGAATTAATACTATTTGTTCTCATTATTTTCTCTTTTGACAAAGTATTAATAAAATTTAAAAAGTATTATTTGCTGACTATGGGAAAATATGTGAAGATTTAAAAAAAACTGAACAGTTTAAACAAAAGTTAAAAAACATGCATTTCTATATTATAAAGACTTCTCTTTCAATCATTCATCTTAGTTACTAACAAGAATTTTAATAAGATAATTAATCAACAATGCACACAGAGAGCGTACCAATAGCTCAAACAAGCTTTTAATTAATAAGTGCGGTATGAGAAAATATTTAAAATCTCTACCCAGAACACTCTCATCTCCAGACCAACTGGTTTCTTATACCGCACTTATTAATTAAGAGCTTGTTTGAACTATTGGTAAGCTCTCTGTGTGCATTTTTGTAACTACAAGCTTATTAAGAGTAATGTCACGTTATATATGACTTGCTTTTTTAATTATGATAATTAATCAAAAGCAGTTGGAGAAATTTTTTATTATCAATTATCTTTGCATACATTAGTCAAAATACTGAAAAAGAAAAGATAAAAGGATTATAATATGCATACTGTCTCATTCATCATCATCATCATCATTAACCATTATTAATCCACTGCAGGATAAAGGTCTCTTCAAGTTCAATCCATCTTCTCTGATCTTTAGCTTCTCTTCTCCACATCACCCCTGCACATTTTCTTATTTTATCCATCCATCTCACATGTGGTCTTTTTCTGGGTCTTTTACAATCTCTTGGAATCCAGTTTAAAATTTCAGTCTCATTATTGTTTTAGAAATGACTGCAATAGCTTTTGATCATGTATTAACCTTGAGCAGGATGACTGCAACTCATTTAAAATATTGAGGAATTTTTCTACATCTATGGATCAGATTTGTTCTGATAGTTGAGAACTTATACATGATATCCACCTGTTTAATTTTATGTACCTCACATATATTTTATACATGAAAAACAAACTGGTATTAGCTTAGTAAAATTTAATATTGTTTTCCAATATTAAAACATTCAAATAAATATTAGCTACTGGTAGTTTAAACTTATTTCTGTTTGCCATTTCTAAATATATATATTATATTAAAATTGAGGCTAATTTATGAATATAAACATTTAAACATGTTTTTAGCTATCATTTAATAATTTGTTAAATCACCAAATATCACATGATCATCATTCCCTATGCTTACACAAGCTGCTAAGACTTACAAACTCTCCTTACAAAAGTGCCATCTAGTGCAAGCCATATTAATCAATAAATGCAAGATGGTCTGTGCATAAAATCCTTATCCAGTGCTTACTCATTCAATATTTATGGCTTGCACTGGATATTGTATGGAAAGTTTATAACCATTTTTTTTTTTATAATTTGTACAGTTCAACTTCTATTCATTAAATTTTCTAATCTATTTATAAAATGCTTCATTTTTTTTACTTTCAAAAGTTACCTTTATTAGTTAAAAGATTACAAAAAATTTTGGGTACACTTACCCATTTAGAATTACAATGTGTTCAATGTTACAAGAAAAAACAATTATTGACCAGGTTTATATAAAGTACATATGCTCGATTACAATTATATCCATAAAAGAGTTGCTATAATGTTGTTTAATGTGTATCTGTACATGGATCTACATGGCCCAGCTAATGAGAAGCTATCCATCATCCAAAGATCCCATCCCTAGGGCTCTGGAGTGAAGACCCAAATGCTTCAGCTGAATAGGTGGAAAAGTCCAGCATTGCACTAACCATCACAATAGGCAGTGAGGTCCATGTCCATTAAACAATAAATTCTTGACCCACAGCCAAGCCCATCAAGACCATTCTAGGTACCTCTAACTCCCAATTAATAGTTCAAATGTGCAGGGACCACATTCGATCTGTCTGCCCAGAATTGGAAAGCCAACTAGGGAAAAACTAACAAGTAATGAGCACAGATCCGCACTGCCCAAAACCAACTTATCAAGGGAGCACAGCAGCTGACCAGAGCAGGAATGGCACTGAGACATTGACCAGGTATCCTCCCGGCAAGTTTTCCAGGTAGTGGCAATAATTGTCTACAGCCTGCACCAATAAACCAGGCCCCTAATGACTGCCACTACCCCTAAGGAAGAAAAGGGGAGGGCAGACCTGTACCCACAAAATTATTGCAGCAAAAACTGCATCAAAGTTACAAAAATTGAGGGTGGCCCAAAGCAGACCAACTGTCTTACAAATGCTCTAATTTTAAAGTTAACTAAGGAAACAAAATAATAATGGAGCTCAAATCAACATTGTTCTAATAAACAATCCACCAAGGGGGCAGCAGCCTCTCAGGGCCAGGTTCAATGGAGGGCAGTAACTTTCACCCACCCAGAAGGTATCCCTGGGCTTGGCAATGATCGCAGACCACCCCCACAAATAAACTAAGCTTCTCATGACCATCACCACACCTGAGGAAAAGAAGAGGAATGCAGATCTGTGCTCACCAATGCAACAGTTGATTCATTATAGTCTGGAATCAAGCCAGATTTACTTGCACACCATGAGTACATACCATTTGTCCAATATCATCAAGCACACTGAGGTCAATAGAGCTGAAAGTCTGTTTGTAATCAACCTCCTGTGTCTGCAAATGTTCACAATATCTATTGAACCCACCCAACTATAAAGTCCTTCAGGGTCCACTGTGGTTCTTATTTGTAATACTAATTGGATTCTGCTTCTTTTAATTGAATTCTAAGTCTTGATTAGTAATCAAGGATTCGGTTGTATAATGTGAAAGTTTGTTGTTAAACTTTGGAATAATCTCAATAATTGTTGAATTAAAAGAGGATGAATAATTTGTAGCTTCAATGTCTCTGTTTAGGTCTAAAACATCATTCGTACTAATTTTGCCTTTAAATCATTGGTTTTTTAGCTCATGAATCATTTCGTTGTAATTCTGGTTGATTTGAAATTTTTTTATTTTTTTGTGGGGCCCCCATCACACCAGAAGTGGGCTAATAATTTCTGTTGTAATCATTGGAAAAACGTAATTTTTGTGCAGGAAGATAGCTTGAGTCATAATCTATAATGTTCAATTCTAAAATTGAGATCGAATTAAAATTCAAAATAATTTATTCGACCTGTACTCATAACTTTATTCCTATGAACAATTTAATACTGGGATTTCTTTTTTTCCTAGTTTTATGATTAATTTTTGTATCTATAATGTTCCTTCGGCTGTTTTCTGTCTTCCTTGACTGGTTTTCAGCCATAGAAACTTGTTTAATATTATTAATATCTGATGCAAAGATAAAGTTCTTAAAACTATCTTTGTTAACATTTTTAATGAGATTTGATGTCCAAATGCTTTCTCTTTTTATTCTATCAATAAAATTAGGATTTCTAGTGTCTCTATTATTTTTAGAATTATTTTGTTTCATTTAAAGCTATTTTTCAAAGATTTATGTTACTCTAATAATTCTAAGAATTACTTAACCTAGCTTTTGCATATTTCTAATGACAGCAGTTTGCATAAAACGGAATGATAAGTAATTTCAATTATTCTTGAATGAAAACTGATTTACAATTTCTTGTAAAGATGAAAAAACAATAAAACAGAGGTATTCACTTACATTTTAGTAAACTTTTCTTTTATGAACTCAAAACTAGACTATAACCTTGGTGAATAAAACTGGGAGCCTGTAACAGCGTGAACTGGAGTCCCAGGCTCCAATTGCTTCCTTTTTTTTATTAGCTGATATTCACATGTATCAGCAAGCTCTGCATAAAAACCAATTTAATTCTTTCTTTCACATCTCCAATGGCTTACAATTTTCTATATAGTATTTATTTAATATAACTAAACATCACATGATCACCATCTCATGCTAGCACATAACTGTTGGTAAACAGGCAAAAACTCTCCATATAGTAGTGGCATGTGATCATGTATTTAGTGGTTTAACACCAATCCTGCCTAATAGGATAATGGTGGCTATGGTGTTAAAGAGCCAAAGTCACCAAAATGTATGGGTGCTGAATTGAGTTCAAACCCATATGACTATATAAGCTATTGAGCTTAGATTGAAAATATTATTGTGTTTTCAATTTCATTCTCATAGTTTTGTAGTGAAATAGAGATAAAAGGTGGCTGCTGGAGGGTTGCATTAGATCCTAAGATCTAGGTGCAGTGCTCTCAGATCCAAGGCTCCTCACTGATGAAGGCCACAAGCCAGAAACTAGTCTGGGGATATTGGATGAGTAGGCACTAGATAGAGATTTTATGCACAAGCCTTCTGGCATCATTGATTACTCTTGTTAGCACAAGGTGGCACTACTATATGGAGAGTTTTTGCCTATTTACTTCCTATATTGTTTCTAATACATATTTAAATTCTGCACTAAAAGTTGTCATGCATGCATATTATTCTTATACAATGTTATATTTATTGGGTTTTTGAATATTATCATTTCTATTAATAATTAATCTAACGCATTTGATTGCAGACAGATTGCTTAGAAATAACAGATGTAATTCTATAAGCACTACTCTTTATAAAACATACCCATTTTTTCTCTTCATCTCTTTTCCTTTTCTATGAATATCTAATATTATTTGATATATTTAAAATATCTTTTTTATAATGAGATATTATTTTATATAGTGCTATGTTTTTATACTGTAATAGTGATATTAGCGATTAAGCCCAATGCACATGTGCATTGGCTTAACCGCTAATATCACTATTACAGTATAAAAACATAGCACTATATAAAATAATATCTCATTATATATGTTTAATTTCAACTAAAGAATGACGTATCGTAAATTGTAAAGATTTTGCAAGCATCATTCGTTCAAGCATAATAAATGTAATTTAAAGTGATTGCTTAACATCTTCACGCTCTCATTTCCATATGCTTAAGATTTTCTCATACATAAATGTTTGAGTCAAAAGGATGGGTGGATTCATTACATCTTTTCTAAAAAACTGTATCTTGTGTCTGGAAAAGTGAGAATATTCATTTATAATTTATCTTTAAAGCACATGTGCATTGGCTTAATCGCTAATATCACTATTACAATATCTTTTTTTTATATATCTAATATTTGTTTTCTATAAATGGGAATGCTGTTGCTACCTACATGATTTGTTTTGTACTGTGGAAGATCTTTTTTACATAATACAACATAAGTAAAATAGAAAATTTATTATTATGTAAATTGATACTTATTTTCATGCTGCAATTTATTTTAGAAATTGTGTTCGATCCTTTCCTAACACATTAGTGTGATTATTTTAGATTTTTTTTTTTTTGCCTTACAAAAAATATTACTTAATATTATTTTATAAATGTTGATTTTTTTTTTCTATAATAATAGAGATGAAATTGTTTTTTATATTAAATGCTTTTATTGACTGTGCACTAAAAAAATAATTGTTTCTTCATCCACGATTGGGGTTTTTAGATTTAACTTGAAATAAAAGCATGGGGGGAAGGTGCAGAAATTAAGTCAATCCCCTTGTTATAAAAAAGAGGAATTGACTTAATTAATTTATGGAACCTCATACATTTATTTCAAGTTAAATCTATAACTCCAATTGTCATTGAAAAAACAATTATTTTATTTCTGTTAGTGAGCAATCAATAAAGCATTTAATATAAAACAAACAAAAGTACTGCTATTATTTTTAAGTTTTTAGTATTGGCACAGTAAATGAAAATGTAAAACTATATTGTACTTTAAATTGACTGGACACTTATAGTTGAAATATGTATATCACTAGATATTTCTGCTATAAGTTAAAATGTATACAACTTATGTTTATATCATATTTAGTATGTGTACTTAAAAATACATATGTATATATTATGTAAAACTTTAATATGTGTTAGTATTAAATATGCACACATTATATAATACGAATATGATATATTGAACAATTATCTTGAACGATTCTATAAATAATAACAATACATATGTATATATTATGTAAAACTTTAATATGTGTTAGTATTAAATATGCACACATTATATAATATGAATATGATATATTGAACAATTATCTTGAACGATTCTATAAATAATAACAATTTATTAAATCTTCAAACATTTTTGAAAGCTTACCCTTCATTATCAAGAAGTACAAACTCTCTTATCGTTTTTCAATGATATACTGATATGCAAATATTCCACAAAAATGGGTAAATATGCAAATTAGAATCAGAGCGCTACACTTGCCATTTGTTCAACAAGGCATAAAAGGACTCCCTTTTGTTCATTGCATGTTCATCCAAGATGATAAAACACGCCTCTTTAACCTTCCTTCGCAAATCATTCTGCTCCCTACACAATACTCTTGGTTCATCTGGTCTGCACAAATGACCCACAGTCATTGCATGCTGAACAAAAATTGAAGGGTGGGTTGAGTCTACTAAGGCCTTGTTGTACGCATACACATGTTGGAATAATCTTGTTTGAACCGATGCCCTCGTATCCCCATAATATGCAGCCGGGCAGTTGTTTTCGCTACATGCAATCTTGTAGACTGCCTGCTGTGCTTGCACTGGAAGAATATAAATATATTGTAAATAAAATTCACTTAACACATATAATTTTACTTTATATCAATATCACACATATAGTATATATAAGTCATTCTAATGACATATACAGAAATATCTATATTTCTGTAGTAAGTTAATATATATACTCTTAGTGTATATATTATATTTAGTACATGTTCATATATATATAAAATAAATCAGTAACTAAGGTTTCTATTTAAAATTGTTTGATAGATTTATTTTTATTTTAAAACAGTTGTTTTTAAAAAATGCTAAAGAAAAAAAATTGTGATCTTTTTTAACTTTTCAAGATCATTTTAACTAATGTGAGTTTTTTAATTTACCTTTTATTAAAAAAAAAAACAATTGTTTTAAAATAAAAATAGAAACTATCAAAGAATTTTAAATAGAAAATGTAGTGACTGAATTTATTATACACATATAATTATGTACATAAAATATGATATATACATTAAGATTTAAATGGTTAAAAAAATGTTATTAAATTGAAAGAAAAAATGTATACTGCCTTCTCACAATTATTATTTAAAACAAATGAAAGTTCTAAGAATAATTGTTAACTGTGATGTGCAAAGTTGCTGAATATTTTTTATATTTTTCCAGATCTCTGTTCCATATCTATCAAACTAGTTGACATACTGAAAAGATAAGTGTTTCAGATGGATTAGGCTGGTATAACTTAGTTATATATCAATTTTTAAGCAAATCCATTGAATTTAAATGTATTAAATTTCAATTTTAAAATTTCATTCTAACGTGAAAAAGATCAAAAATTAACAAACAAACCAATTTTCTAACTTCAATAAAGCATTTAAAAAGCAGCCCAAAAGTAATTTAGTATTAAAATTTACAATTTTTTATTCGTTGTTTTTTTTTTTTTAAATATAAAAATTCATTATATCAGTTAGATTCAAAGTAATAGTAAATGGGTAATCAAAAAGTAATGTTTTAAAAGAAATTGTTCAAAAAGTATGTGTGCACATATATATTTATTTCAATGTTTCACTATTCACTTTTTTTAATTTTTGGTTTATATAAAATTTTGTAAAATTTTAACAAGTGAAGTTTAGCTTTGAATGAAACTTGGATAGTTATATAGTGAGAAAGAAAAATGTTTTGAGATTTGTGAAATATAAATATAAAATAAATTCAAAAAATATAAGAGATGAAGTTAAGAATATAGAATAGGAGAAATGAATTTTTAATGAGAAAATGATCTTATTTTTTCCTAGAACAATTAATTAAATTGAAAAGAAATGTAACAATGAAAACAAATGAGATGAAGGAATAAGTTGTGGGATGAACTTCATTAGATAATAACTTCTTTTCTTCCTCTATAATCAATTACACATTGTGTGTAAACATAAAGCAAGCAATCAACATTATTTAGTCATCAACAATTTAATCGATACTTTAGATGGCAAACTTAAATGGCATATTATTGATTAAACACAGTTCAATCTACTTTTAATATTATGCAAAAGGGAAGTTTATAACCTAGCACAACTTTAAACAATTTGTTTTAATAACATAATGATGATGATGATGATCTGAAATACATATATTAGAGTAAAAACAATTTATCATGTTTTCCTGAAGGTTTGTGATGATGGTGCTTTGGTTGTATTTATATATTGAAGTATTTCCATCATATAATATTAAGTATTGAATATAACATATAATACCAACATTCCACTCTTCTTACACTTTAAAGCAAAATATATTTTATTAATTTTACAGTTTCGACTGTTCCTAGCAGTCTTCATCAGATCTGATGAAGATTGCTAGGAACAATCAAAACAGTAAAATTAATAAATATATTTTGCTTTAAAATGTAAAAAGAATGGAAGTTGTTATTATATGTTATATAAAAAAAGCAAAAATAAAGAAGGAAAGAGGAAGAGAAAGTATTGAAGAAGTATTGAATATTTAACTTTATCTAAATTTTTCAATTACATTCAACTGTTAGTAACAGCAAACAGGTTAGTATATGCACAAGGTTTCAATAGGTATTCTTCTCTCTTCTTCAGGTGTTTCTGGGCCTGACCAATGATAGTACTAGCATGGGAATCAAACCTGGATTCTTAAATTTTTGAATATTGAATTTTAAGGTAATGCTCTAATCAACTGAGACCACCCTGCCAAAGGCAACAGTCAGAAGTTTCTTATACTTATTTATAAAGTTCCTCCTGATTTCTCCACTTTTTCCTAAGATCAAAGTTGATTGGTGGTTTCCATATATTATGTATAGTCGCACTAGGTTAATTTATGAGGTCATTTACCATTATCATGTGAGAAGCTTCTTTGAATTTTCTCCTTTGTAGCTTTTCCTCTCTATCCAATATTTTTGTATTTTCCCAATTGAACATATGTGCTGATACATACATGGTCTGCTACCCTAGATGCATCTGTTTTCTCTCTTCTAATCATCAATTTGTGCTCTTGCAATTGCTTTTCAATAGTGATTGGTCTCACCAAATTTTTCTTATGACATTCAATACTCAATATTAGATGATGGAGATAGTTCACTATATAAATACAATTAAATTTATCATATTTTCTTTTCTCTAGAGTGAGGAAACCAAGTAGAGTTATTGAAGATGAAGATAGCAGTGACTCCGAAGTAAGTGAAGAAGAAATTGTTACTGCTCAGCGTCCTAATACTACGGAACTCCCACCAGACTACTGGCATATCCAAAAGCTGATTAAATTTATTAAAGTATGATTTTTACTTACCATACAATTATTTTTGACTGATTTATATGTGCTTGTATGTGTGCAACCACATTTGTATATGCTATACTTTTTTTAAATAATTATTTTGTCTTTTGAGTATACATTTAATTCATAATTCTTTCATGTGTTTTTGTTTTAATCATTAAAATATGTAAATACATTTTTTAATTTTGTTTGTTACATTATTTATACATATTAAAAAGAGCTTCATGGCATAGTGATTACTACACTCACTAGGCATCTCATGATCTGGAGTTTGGATGTAATTCAGATGAATTGGACACTTTTGTAAGTAGGCTTAGCATTTTTATTTTGAGTAGGTAATTCATAACTAAACAAGTTAGTCCTCCACTGTTGGTTGGTAAATGAGTATCTAATTATTATTGGCAAGAAGATAAAAGTTCCTTTAAATACAATTTATCCAAACCACTTTGAACACTTTTTAGCAAAACTCTTTATTTGTACATATATATATACTCCTTACATTTCAACTGTCCTGCAGTTTTCTTCAGAGCCAGTTAAGAAATTAAAGTGAACTGGCTCTGAAGAAGACTGCAACACAGTCGAAATGTAACATGTATGTATATATGTACAAATAAAGAGTTTTGCTAAAAAGTGTTCGAAGTGGTTTGGATAAATTGTATTTATAGGATATTACAGCAAAATAAAGAAAAGTGTGATAATAAAAGTTCCTTGTTAATCTGAGTTAACCAAGTATATACATTGATGGTAGTAATAAAAAATATGATTGTAATATGATGATGCAGACTTCACTACAGATAAATGAAGTGCAGTGCTGAATTCGTGATTTGCCTTACCTCTATATATAAATATAAGAAAATTTAATACAAGTATTAGCAATAAACCTCTTAGCATTGGCTAAATTAACGAAATGTTCACAAGTATCAAAGTCACATTTATCAACAAAATATTACTCCACTTTTATCTGCTTTCCTTATTCTTGTATGATTTATAGATTAGAACAATAATGATTACAAGAATGAATATTAAATGAGTTGTTAAGCAGTTTCATCTGAATTAGCGTATATTTAAAATCACAAAGCAAAGTAATTCTTATTCATTTTGACAACTTGATTAACTTTACTTTGTGATTTCACTGTTGTAATACTCCAGCTGACTTGTTATTTATATCATTGTTCTAATCTGTGGTCCGTATAGGAGCTTGAAAAGCAAGCAAAATTGGATTCATTTTTCTTTTGTAAATTTGAATGCTTTCAATACCATAGTGTTTTACCTTAATTTAGACAGCATTATAATCAATTAAGTATTAGCTATAATATCTCATAGATTATTCTTTATTTCCATAGCTTTGACTTCTGAATGTGGAAAACTAGCATGGAGGGGGGCTAATGTATTGCTTAACATGTCAAGATGAATTTATGCAGTTAATGCAGTTTATCAATGAAAGATTTATTATTTTAGGATAAGAATGTTCTAAAGTTCATATTGTATTTTCAAGTATATAAGTAAATATTGTTATAAAGATGGAAGGTTATAGTAGGTAAAAAAGTTCAGTATATCCAAGTAAGAAATACATTTGAACATCATTGGTAGATCTTTTATCATATCTTAAAACTAGTTTCTCATAATTAGAATCACAAAATAAATTTTAACCAGTTTCATTATAAAATCATTATATATTAAATTTAACATGTTATTAAAATAGGCAAAACTTTCTATACGTATTGCCACTCAGTGCAAGCCAGAGAAATCAATAAATGCTAGAAGGCTTGTGCATAAAATCCCTATCTAGTGCCTACTCATCCAATATCCCCAGACTAGTTTCTGACTTGTGGCCTTCATCAGTGAGGAGCTTTGGATCTGAGAGCACTGCACCTAGATCTTAGGATCTAATGCAACCCTCCAGCAGCCACCTTTTATCTCTACTTAACTACAAAATTATGAGTCTTAAATTGAAAACACTATAATATTTTCAATTCAAGCTCAGTAGCTTATATAGTCGTATAGGTCTGAACTCAGTTCAGTACCTATCCATTGATAACTCTGGTTTGCACTGAGTGGCAATATGTATAGAGAGTTTTGCCTGTTTTAATAACAGTTATGAGCAAGCATAAGAAATGGTGATCATGTGAAATTTAACATGTTTAAATATGTACATATACACTTACACATATTATTAAAAACTTATATAATATGGAATACAGCATTGATGAAAAAATTGCTCTGAAAATATAATATTGTGTGTTTTATTTTTCAGTTTACTATTAAGCAAATTCCATAATAAGTAAATATATAAGTTTCTAATTACATTTATGAGGTGCTGTCATGTTGTGCTAATTATATTTTGAATTAAAACAGTAATGATGTGACGTGATGTAATATACTGTAGCTTCTTCTTAAACGAAGTCAAAAATCTCTCAGCAATTATACCAAGAAAAACTTGTTAGCTACTTAATTTTACATTCCCCAGTCTAAGTAGCAAACTCTCCACACAGTAGTGTCACCTAGTGCAAGCATTAGAAATCAATGGATGCAAGGTTTGTGTATTGGATAGGGATTTTATGCACAAACCTTCTTGCATCCATTGATTATTAAAACTTGTACTGGGTGGCACTACTGTATGGAGCGTATTTAGAGTGGGGAATGAAAAATAAAGTGGCTAACAGGTTTATCTGGGCATAATTGCTGAGATATTCTTGACTTCATTTAAGGAGAAGCCACAATACATCACATCACATTACTGTTTTAGCAGTTTGTGTAAACATAGGAAATAGTGATCATATGCTATATTTTGAATTATTATTTTTAAATTTTTATGGCATTTTTTATAGGTTGGAACTCAAACAGTGTCTATTATTGCCCTGTGCTCTATCCGAGACATGAATCTTTCCTTAGAGACCAACCAAATGGCAGTAGAAGATTCTGGGGGACTGGAATTATTGATAAATCTTCTCAACACCGAAGATAATCGATGTAGGGTAAGATATTTTTTATTAATAAACTTTATTAAAATGTATTAAATGATTGCATAATACTTATAAACTAATTATTTGTTGTTAGATTTAAAAAGTATATTATAAATAAATAAAAAATCTAATGTAATACAACATTTTTAACCTATACCTGAAATCAAAGATTATGTCTACCTGATCATAAAATAAAAAGACATGATTTAAAATTAAAGATTATGCAAATAATATAATTCATGGTTAGAAAAAATAAAATAAAAATGTCAAGCGTTGGTGGCCGAGTGGTTAGCACAACTGCCTTATAAGCAGTTGTCCCGTGGTTCGCTTCCCAGCTGAGGCTTTGACATATATATTGTAACGTTCCGGAGAAAGCGACTTAACATAAACTGTACTACAGGGCGCCATCTAGGCATTTGAACCTAGAAAAATTTATAAAGTAGGCAGATACGTCAGTCAAAAAAAAAAAATTTTTTTTTTTTTTTTTAAATTTTGATTCCGGTCGTTAGCCCATGTCACTAGCTCAGTGGAATAGCAGAGATTAAATAATATAATATCTTATCTAATTATATTTCAATATTAAAAAAAAAAAAATAAAATAAGCCACTGCCAGTAATTAACGTACAAACATTTATTTATGCACATATATATAAGATTTAAAATTATTTTAGTATTAGTTTTACATTTTAACATTTAACATTATTTTTAACTTTACCTTAGATTTTAATTTACATTTTAATTTCTATTATATTATAAGTTTACATTTTAATTAAGTTCGCACAGATGGGATTATAAAAGCTTGTTTTAATATGTTGCTATAGATCGGTTACATAGATTACACGGTTAAAAACATCTCAAAGTAAACATAAACGATCAAAATATAAAATCATTGAACTGGCAATTGCAGAGGGAAATTTATAAGTAACCCAGTAGTATTCACCATAAGTTACTTGCATTGTCACCAATGACTTAAAAGACATCCGAATAAATACATTTTAGATACTCACCGTAAGGTATCATTATTTATCGAATGTCTATATATTTTGATCAAATATGAAAACGCAAAACATAGTTAACCAATAAACCATCCATGCAAGCGTCTATAAACAACTTAAATTTAATGCAATTTTATTTAGTGTTGATTATGAATAGACTACATAGATTTGCATTTGAAAATAAACATTCTATCCCTATTTAACCTTAGGCCAAAATTCGTAGTCAAACTGGCATCAATTCATCTGATACATCGATGTATTCAATGTAATATGGAATACGGCAGCACCAAAGAGATTAAGAAAAGACATTGACTCTCATCAGATAGGGATATTACATCTATCTAACGAGAAGAACAATAAAAAAAAACTCCATAGAAAGGAACTGCGTTCTCCGTCTTATAATTCCTTTCATAGGCGAACGGGTGAGTGCGGCGTATATATAAACGATTCTGCCAGTAGCGAATCTCCGACTACATCTACTAACTACATCAATATATCCAATCCATTGACCCAATTTAACAACGAAACAAATAACCTAAGATTACCCTCCCCTAATATAACTTTACAAATCTATACAGCCATTCACGCACGACTTAAGTTTAACATTGATATATTTTAATTTATCGGAAAACAGAAATCATAAATAAACTTAAAGAACAAAGTTAAATAAATGGAAATGATTTTAAATAAATAAATAACAAATACATCAAATAACATTATTAATGAAGAATTTAGTTTGGTCAGATAGGATTCTATTGCATTATTTACTAAAAAGTTTTAAAATTTAGAGTTCTTATTGTTTCAAGTGAATATAAAGTTCTTACGATTTTTAAAACGTCCAACTTTATCCGTTGCTTGCCATGAACGTGAATTCCCACGCCGTCCTAAAATTGGTATTCTGTTGGCTGATTTATTTATCCATCCGGAGGTTTTTTGCTTTAACTGGTCCTCAATGTAGAAAAACGATAGTTCATTTCTTTTTCTTTCTTAGCAAAGCTGAAGGGATTGAATCGTGCATCTTTTTTCAATCCCTTCTCCTTCACTTCCGCACTAACACATATCTCTCACATCGTAATAATCAATAACCAATCACTCTTTAATAATTTCCAAATTTTCCTTTTATACGTATTCGAAGGATTGACTTGGCATTATGTCATCGATGCAATGATCCTTTCGCTGAGGTCCGATTTCCCGATGGATTTCTTTCATTGGCTATTTGTTTCTATTGTTTTCCTATCTGACCGATGTTTTTACATTTAAATGCCCAAGGCTGGTTTACATTTAACTAATTAACAATCATTTCCATTTCTGATTAATTAACCTGTTTTCCAAATCAAAGATATATTTTTATCTCTAAATCTTTTTAAGTTTTTGTTTTTAAAATACCTTTTCTATTTTTAATACAGTTTTATTTTAATAATTTTTTTTATCTGTGCGATTTAATATATACGAGTTTAAGATGATATTTAATTTCAATTTTTAATTCTTAAAGAAAATTTTTAAATGCGAACTTTTTAATTTACTTTCATGTTTAATAAATATAAAAAAAAATAATGTAACGTCATCTGTGCTCATTACAATATATATATTTAAATCAAAACTTATCACGTACATAGATCTTGATGCAGACCTTTTGATACGACTTTTAAGCAATCATTATTTTTAAAAAAATGAATTAATTTTTGTAACGTTATTTTTAAAATTATAATCTTCCAAAATAAAATGAAGATTATCTTTTGGGTGCTTTTTATTCTATTTTTTAAATCGTAAAATGTTTCTGTGCGTACAAAAATTAATTAAAATTAAAAGACAAGTGCTATACTTTTCAAAAAAATATTTTAATTTTAAAATTATAACTTTGAAATCATCGTCATTAGTTAACAGTTAAAAGCCAAGTCCTACATCCTAAACCAGTTCATAGTCTTCAAATGTTGTTTCTACTTTTTAAAAACCTTTGACTTTTCTTTTCGACTTATCAATCAACTCTTTTTTTACTTCTTTTTCTAATACTTTCTCCAACCCTTCCAATATGCCTTTCACAATTCTTTTGCTTTTAAAGATATGCTCAGTCCATTTTTTTTTTTTTTCATAATTTTTTCAAAAAATAATCTTTCTTAATAAAATATAAATAATCATAACTTCTAAATATTTATAATTGCAAAGTAGAAATAACTACCACCCACTGAGTTATGTAGTGTCAAAAACCAATGAAATCAGAGTGATCTTCTGTCTCATTTGTTTTTGATGCAGCATAACTCAGTGGGAGGTAGTTACTTCCGCTTTGCGATCTTTATATAATCTTTTTAACACTTTTATATTTTTGAATTTATCTTTCCAAAGTATCTTTTTAATTCTCCTACGTATTCTCTTCTCTAAAAGTTCCCTTTTTTTTTCTTGCCTCCCTATTTTTCTGCTCTATGTAAAACTGTACTCAAAACAAAACATTTAATAAGCATTTAAAATATCTCTGTCAGAAATTTCCCCCCTCCCAAACCTCTGGCCATGGTTTCATGCTGTGGCACTCCTCAGAGAGACACTAGAGTACCTCCAGACACTAGATCTAAAAATACCAATCCGAAGCCAGCATTTATCTAAAAGTTATCTATTGAGTGGAAAATCTGAAATTTTCAGACACATTTTCAAACCCAGCTATCCAACTCAAATAGCTATATGGGGCTGAGAGATCTTCAGCCAACCCATATATTAGTAGTCTTAGCAATATAAAATCGCATAAGACTTAATGCAGAGATTATAAATAATCAAATAAAGAAAAGTCATAGATCACATGACCCCATTCTCTTAAGCTTGTAAGATATAAACAATGAGCATTGCCAATTGCTCAACAAGCTTTGTGATAAATGCTTAGCCAGAGAAAGCATTTAAAATATCTCTGTCAGGAAGCCCCCCCAAATATCTGACCATGGTTTCGTGCTTTGGCACTCCTTAGAGAGGCACTAGAGTACCTTCAGACACTAGATGTAAAAATACCAACCCAAAGCCAGTGTTTATCTAAAAGTTATCTATTGAGTGGGAAATCTGAAATTTTCCAACACCTACATGTCTTCAAACCCAGCTATCCAACTCAAATAGCTATATAGGCCTGAGAGATCTTCAGCCAAATGATATATGACAAAGATATTTTAAATGCTTTCTCTGGCTAAGCATTTATCACAAAGCTTGATGAGCAATTGGCAATGCTCATTGTTTATATCTTACAAGCTTAAGAGAATGAGGTCATGTGATCTGTGACTATTTTTATTTGACTATTTAATAAGCATTTCTCTTAAATCTATACTATGATTCATAGAACTTGAGGTCTCAATGGAGATGAAAGCCTGTTTGTTAAATATTATAATATAGTTATTAATAGTTGTTTATTTCAATATTATTTTGCTTGATTATTTATTTATGTATTTGTTACATTATGGACAAATAAATCGTATTGTAACATTTTCCGTCTCTCTGCCTTTCTTTTATATATCTCGTAGTTCTTGTCTTTTCTGCTACAATTCTTGTTTTTTGTCTTTTTTAAATCCAAACCGTTCTTCAGATTAAAATATATTCAATTTAAACTTTGTTTAAAAATTGGAATAAATAATTTTTTTTAAAAAAAGAAGAGAAAAATATTGTTTACAAATCAAGTCGTTCCAAAGGATTTAATGTTCAAACAAATATATTTTATGATCATTTTTTCAACATGTACTTGAGTAAGTAGCTAATAACTGAATATTAAATATTTTGGCATGACTTTTAAGGAATTTTTTTAAAAAAATACTGTGTAGGATAAGACTGTAAAATAACTTTTTTTTTTCAACCTTCACGTTGTTGATATTTATTTTATCCTTTAACCAGGTTAGCTAAAAACCCATCTATCAAAAACATCTATGATAAACAAGGCAAAACTCTCTATACAGTAGTGCCACCCTGTGTCAACCAGAGTAATCAATGGATGCCAGAAGGCTTGTGCATAAAATCTTATCTAATGCTTACTCATCCAATATCCCCAGACTAGTTTCTGGGTTGTGGCCTTCATCAGTGAGGAGCTTTGGATTTGAGAGCACTGCACCTAGATCTTAGGATCTAATGCAACCCTCCAGCAACCGCCTTTTATCTCTACTTAACTATAAAACTATGAGAATGAAATTGAAAACACAAAAATATTTCCAATCTAATCTCAATAGCTTATATAGTCATATGGGTCTGAACTCAGTTCAGCACCCATACATTTTGGTGTCTTTGGCTCTTTAACAACCATAGCCACCACTATCCTATTGTTTTAAACCATTAAGCATCACATGATCACCATCTCTTATACTAGCACATAATTGTTTATAAACAAGGCAAAACTGCCCATACAAGCCAGAAACTAGTCTGGGGATATTGGATGAGTAGGCATTAGATAGGGATTTTATGCACAAGCCTTCTCATCCATTGATTACCCTGGTTGGCACAGTGTGGCACTACTGTATGGAGAGTTTTGCCTTGTTTATAAACAATTATGTGCTAGTATAAGAGATGGTGATCATGTGATGCTTAATGGTTTAACATCTATGATATTCAGAAATTTCTTAGCTTCAGTTAACTTTAAAAAAATCCATCAGTTTTATTCGGAACCTAATGGTTTAAAATCTATGATATTCAGAAATTTCTTAGCTTCAGTTAACTTTAAAAAAATCCATCAGTTTTATTCGGAACTTCAATTCTAAGATATGGGATGCAAATCAATGAACCAACCTCTGCCCCATATTAATGAATGAGACATTTTTAAATGAAATGTAAAAATATTACGTTAAAATAGAGCCTGAATCAACAATGTTCTTATATAAAATAAAACGTCATTTACATTTTTATTTTGCGATGGTTTTATAATTTGTTACCATAGTAATTACGATTATATGATAGTTAATTAATTGCTAAAATTAATTTCACAGCACCAATTGTATCAAAGGCCTATTTGATTTACTTTAAAATATCTTAGGTATATTAGATAAGTTATTTCAGGGAGGTAAGATTATCTTTGTAAAACATTAAAAAAAAAAAACTTAAAATCTATCAAATGTATGCCTTTATATTCATAATATAAGAAAAAATGGATGTCTTTATATGGTATAGTTTATGGGTGAAGAAATCATTTAAAAACCTATCACATGATAAAAGACATTCCAGATTTATACTATATTGAAGAAAGATATTACTTACCTGATTAACAAATGTTAGTTTGTGGGGCTTTTTCTTTTTTAGTTTTACCATTTAGTTAATGACTGATGATTTTATGGGCAGTTGGGCCAGCTGACTTATGATTTTATGGTCATTTGGGTCAGTTATCTAAAAAAATATCTTAAACTTAATTAGAAATGTACTTTACATGAAAGACAATTTTCCAAAATCCATCCATTCAAACCCTAGATTGGGGGCAAAGTAGATAAATGTACTAACCAATTATGAGGCTTTATTTTTCTCTCTAGATTTTAGCTTTTGATTACATAACTCATATTCTGACTAATATAACCTTTTAACATTTTTTTTTTCGCTGCCGGTTTTTAATAAAATAAATAAATTGTACCTGATTTTAGAAAATTTAACTTCTTATTACATGTATTATTGATTTTTTTTAGTCTTGTTTAACATTAACTGTGTAAATCCCAGAATCTAAAATGTTTCAAATTTCCAATAACTTATACAACCGACTGCTTATTAAATTATCATCCATGTGTTATATTCCTCTGTAAATATGTAAA